>VMDR010004542.1:0-59124 GCA_007922815.1 Macrotus californicus
CTTAGCATAATGTTTTCAAGGTTTCATGTGTATAAATTTTAGACTGAAACTGAAATTTTGGCTTTACAAAAACACCTTGAGATTAAAAGTCATTTGTAGTTGACACTCAAAGATAATCTAGTTAATGAGAACGTACATGTTTCTCTTTCTTAACAGATTAGCTGTGAAATTCAGAAACAATGGAGAAGACTCAAGAAAAAGTCCAAAGGATTCTTCTAGAACCATACAAGTACTTGCTTCAATTACCAGGTAGCAGTTCCATTACCATACATAGAGGGTTGTTTTTCTGTAGTAGTGGTCATTCAGATGTTAGCCTACAGGAAAGGTTAGACTTGCTAGCTTTTGAGATTTTTCTGTTTAAGGTTGTACATATGAGAAAAATTATCCTTCGTTCTTAAAAGGGACGTTTTTGAGGTACCCTTTTAAAAATATCCAAGTATATAACATACCTAAAAAAATAAAAATACGTAAAACATTTGAGTACCTTTTTGGAGGTTTTATTCTTTATGGGTGCCACACATCGTTGTATATAGATTAAGGAAAGCTATGCCAGTTTGTGCAATGACAAAAAGCTTCATTTACCTTCCGTGTTCATGTTTTCCACTGTCGCACACATGCTGCATCTCTTACTACTAGTTCCTTTAAGAGCCAAAGAGTAACGCATCTGAATCACATTACTTAAAGTATAACCATCACTATTCCTATATAAAGCTGGGCCTAGACAGTTACACCTGCCTAGTCATGTTTATGTGTATGTACATGTTTTATTGTGCTACTTCTTAACTTTGGAGAAATAATAGTAAAATTCATGCATATAATAAGTGTGAGTTCTTGTAATAAAAATTTATTTATAAACCAATTACTTAAAATGCTCTTTCTCACAGAAATAATAAAAAGGTGATAAATTAACAACCACAAAAACCTATTTAACCCATAATGTGGCTGAACTTGAGTCTAATGATGTTCTCAACTCCATCATAATAGGCACATTTTCATTTCTGCTCTACAGTACATACCTTTGTGAGCATGCCTCAGTGGTAGTGCGTGCATTTCTATTCTTTATGAGTCTGAGGGGATAAATACGGTCATCAAAGCCAAAAGTGTAGAACCTCCCTAGCAACACCTTGGAAATCAGTGTGCGGAGTGTCATTTTTATTATGGGGGAGCCTAATGGAGACACCCCTGCTAAGGCAGTACTTCAAAAGAATGGAAGGAAGACAGAAATGGAAAATGCAAGGGAACATCACCTTATGTTTAAGAAAAAGCTATAAGACTGCTTTTGAGTGGCATTCATTCAGCAGCTAGTAGCTTTGCCTATTTTAGGATCTTCCACTGGGAAACATGGTACTGTTTCTCCTGCACTTGACCCATCTGTTGCTGGACTTTTGTAACAAGTTGGCAAACACCTGCTGGAATTGTTATCTGTGCTAACAAGAGTCTAAAAAGTATCTCCATCTCCCACTTCAGACACTCTGCTACTGTGCAAAGCAAGGACTACCTCTTTAGTTACATTTTAACCATAATGGTTACCTAGGTAATTAACTTCTCCTGTATCACTTCTTTAATCCTCATTATCTGGAAATGATATTTTAAACCATTAGATAGCACATTTTTTAATAATGTTTCTTGTTTATGCTGTTACATTTGTCCCAGTTTTTCCTCCTTTGCCCCCTCCGCCTAGCCCACCCCCACTTCCATAGTCAATCCACACATTGTTGTCCATGCCCATAGGTCCTTCATATATGTTCTGTATGACATTTAAAAACAGAAGATGACCTTGATGGGGAAAAGATATGCTGTGGAAGGGGGAGAATCCCATACCGAACTACTGAGGAGGGACCTGCTCTAGGGGAGTAGGGCAGGGGCTGCTCCTTTATTCTGGGGATTTGCTATGGACTCTGCTGCCCAAGCTGCTCTCTCTGTTTCCCTCTCACTTCACCCCTTTGGGGCTACCCAAGGGTAGATAGTAGGTGTTTGTTTGTTTAACCCAGGGCTCTGGAATGACACCAAACTGTTCTGCTCCTCACCTTCCCTCCGTCTTCTCCCTGACTTTCACCATTGCTCCTGCCTGTTCCTGTCCCCTGCCTGTTTCTGTCTGTCCAGGTCCACCACCCACCCCACCCCTGTCTGGCTCCCTGCCCCTCCAGATTGACTCCTGATCTATTTTGTTTCCTTTTGTGTTTCTTTTTCTGTTTTGATTGTCTTTATTTGCAAGTTTCTAGAGCCAAAAGATGTCCTTAGTTCCCAGTAGTTCTCCTATAAATTCCCCTTCCCCTGGGAAAGTATACTACCTTGTTTTGAGGGGTTTGGGGACTTTTTTGTTTTTCAGTTTTTTTGTGGTTTTTTTCCCCCTTCTTTCCCTTTTATTTGGAGGGAATGGAAGAAAGTGAGCGCAGGAGAGTGGGAAGTGGATTTTGTTTATTTTTTTAGCTCATTTACAGGGGATGGGAGATTTTTTGTAAAATAAGTGTCATGAATAAAATTTTTGAAAATTAAACAAAACTTTTATTAGGTACCTTACCTTTTTTAAATCAAATATATACTCATGTCCATGATAGAATATAACCTAAAGAAATAGGAAATTATATTATGCATAATAAACCCATTTTTCAGAGAAAGCTTCAGGATTACTAAAGTGACTTAGAGGTGGGCCAGACCATTTATTCTGTTATAAAGGTACTTTTGCTAACAAGATTATAATTATTGATATTAGGATTTTCTGAAATTAGTGCAGTTGATGTTTGCTTATTTGCCCTAGTAAGTCCCCAGGCCTTTGTGGTGGGTGGTAGAGGGTGGGTGGGAGTGGAGGAAGAAGAGGGGCTGCAGGAGGGATTTGGTCATTTTAAGGTCTTAAAAAGAAAACAGTAATTGTTGGTTTTACTTTTGAAGGATCTCTGTGGCTAGCCTCTATTACAAACTATGTGGGGGCTTAGAGCATCAAGCCTGACCCTAGAATCTGTCCAGAGAGGGGGAAATATATTAAAACTGCAGCACCTGTAAGTCAAGCCATTGACTGCACTGTTTCCTGTATACATTCTGAAGTGGAAGGAAAAATGTGGTTCCACCTTGATTGTCTGTGTTCTTCATCTTCTGAATGTGCTTTTTAAAGTGGTGTGGGTGACTTTGCCCAGAATGACCTTTGTTAAACTGGAAAGTAGGTCAAGCGTATAAAGTATATAATTACCCAGCCCGTGTTCACCTGAAGTGTTAGTAAACAAAAGATGCTGCTCCTTGAACCCTAAGAGACCCTTCTGTTAGACTGCTCACAGAAAACGAAACTCTGTCCCATTTGGATATGTGATGGCAGTTTGCGTATCCATTTGTTTGGGTGATTGGTGCAGAGAAGGCATAGATAAGACTTAGAAAATACTGTTTTTGTTTACTGAAACTTTTTATGTAACTTTTCTGAAACCTAATCTGAAATTCGAATGTCGTCCATGCGTTCACTTTAGCAGAGAGCTTATAGAGCATTTTTATTGAGTGAACTGGTTGTAGGTTTTGTCTCTCATTCCTTTATGTTTGAGCTAAAATGACTCATGGTGATAACTACTACCAAGACCTCTGGAGCTTTCACATAAGAAAAAGATAATGTTAGAAAACTAATATTCCTGGTCAAACTCGGATGTTGAAGGGGGCAGTACTTCAGGGTATGGTAGTCTCACTTTTTGGTAGGAAAGCAGCAGAGGTGTCCAGTCTCTGAAACCTTAATTTAAAGGGAAGGTAGATAATTTTAAGAGGTAATTGTATGAGGCAATTCAGCAGCAATGTACATTTCATTAAAAATACCTGTGTTCTCCAATATGTCCTCTGAAATGGACAGTGCTTCGTTAACTGCCCCTAACTAGACTGGCATCCTTTTCAAAAGGAGTGAGTTAGATCTCAATTCCTAAAACCCCATTCTATTCCAAAATTGTAGATAGAAGTTGAGCTGAAAGTAGTGGGCCAGCCTTGGCTGATGTGGCTCAGTGCACTGAGTGCCGGTCTTCAAACCAAGGGGTCGCTGGTTTGATTCCCAGTCAGGGCACATGCCTGGGTTGCGGGCCACGTCTCTGGTGGGGAGCACATGAGAGGCAACCACACGTTGATGTTTCTCTACTTCTCTTTCTTCCTCCTTTCCCCTCTCTAAAATAATTAATTAACTAATTAATTAAAAGAAAGTAGAGGGGTTACTAGTGGGCTACTGAAGTAGCCCAGAATCCCTTTTGCCTGCCCTAATTTTAAGGTTGTGTGTTTTGTAATGTGAATTTTGACAGAAGAGGCCAGTAGTGGCCCAGCAGTAGAAGGCAAGTTCTGCAGTGGCTAGTGGATTGATGGAGCTGGATTTATCAAGTCTGATTGGTTTTAGAGAAAATTTCTGATTTTTTAAAATAATTAATGTATTTATTGCCAAATTTTATTCTTTAATTGCAGGTAAACAAGTGAGATCCAAACTTTCACAGGCATTTAATCATTGGCTAAAAGTCCCAGAAGACAAGCTACAGGTATCTAGGCAATTCTAACTTCATTCTTAATCCCCAAGAAATTTATGACATCACGTAATACTATGCCTAGCTCTTAATTCTGTTTAATGCTTATGCAGTATATTGTTTTAAATTGAGGTTGCTAAGTAATTACTACTTTTAAAAACTAAGACACTTGAAGTCCTCATCTGTTAATATAATAGTTCAAACATTTTTTTTAATGAAATTTTCAATTGTCTTTTTTAGATTATCATCGAAGTGACAGAAATGTTGCATAATGCCAGTTTACTCATCGATGACATTGAAGACAATTCAAAACTCCGACGTGGCTTTCCAGTGGCACACAGCATCTATGGAGTTCCATCTGTCATCAACTCTGCCAATTACGTGTATTTTCTTGGCCTAGAGAAAGTCTTAACCCTTGATCACCCAGATGCAGTAAAGCTCTTTACACGCCAGCTTTTGGAGCTCCACCAGGGACAAGGCCTAGATATATATTGGAGGGACAACTACACGTGTCCCACTGAAGAAGAGTACAAAGCCATGGTACTACAGAAAACAGGCGGACTCTTCGGGTTAGCAGTGGGCCTCATGCAGTTGTTCTCCGATTACAAAGAAGATCTAAAGCCAATACTTGATACACTTGGGCTCTTTTTCCAAATTAGGGATGATTATGCTAATCTACACTCCAAAGAATATAGTGAAAACAAAAGCTTTTGTGAAGATCTAACAGAGGGCAAGTTCTCATTCCCTACTATTCATGCTATTTGGTTGAGACCTGAAAGCACCCAGGTGCAGAATATCTTGCGCCAGAGAACCGAAAACATAGATATTAAAAAATACTGTGTACATTATCTGGAGAATGTAGGTTCTTTTGAATACACTCGGAATACTCTTAAAGAGCTTGAATCGAAAGCCTATAAACAAATCGATGAACTTGGTGGGAACCCTGAGCTAGTAGCTCTAGTAAAGCACTTAAGTAAAATGTTCAAAGAAGAGAATGAAATATATTAAGCTATTCTTGATTAGGCCTGATAAGCTTATTTCAGTTGATTATTTTGTTTTTTAGTCTATCATTTTAAAAATTTGGAGCAAGCTGTTTGACTCCAAAAACTGAGTGGACGGATGGTCATTGTACAAAATTGGCAGTCCAAAGGAGTCACATTTAGTAGGTGGGATTTGAATGTCTAGTAGGTGTTGGGTCTTTGTGGTCTACTCTGCCACGAATGTTCTATTGATTCTGCCAATAAAGAATTCAATCCTGGCTGTGTGCATTGAGTGCTGGCCTGCGAACGGAAAGGTTGCTGGTTTGAGTCCCTGTCAGGGCACAGTCCCTGGTTGCGGGTCTCTGGTTGGGGGCGTGTGAGAGGCAACCGATTGATGTATTTCTCACACATCAATGTTGCTTTCACTCTATTTCTCCCTCCCTTCCCCTCTCTAAAAAGAAATAAAATCTTTTTAAAAATTAAAAAAAAAAAAAGAATGCAGCTTCCAGCAATTTTTATCTAGATACTTCCTAACTATACTGTATGGGCATTTCCCAGTTCATCTACCCCAGTTCTAAGCCAGTGACTGCTTGAGACAAGTCTCTGTGGTTAGTTGGCCCAAAGACAATAGGAAGTCCTCTTCCTAAGTGCAGGTGCTGAGAATACCAGTCTCCCCTGGAAGTTCCCTTGCTGAGGTCTGCCATGAAGGCTGGCAGTGATGACCAGCAAGCGCTCTGGTTCTTAACCTCCTCCTTTTTCCTTTCTCCCTACCTGGAAAATTCTGCCCTTGAACCAAGGAGTCTCCTACGTGCTAGAACCAAGTTCTTTCTCCTTTCTAGAGATACTGGTGCCCCAAAACTGATTAATGTCTGGGTACAGAAATGTCTTTCCATTTGGGAAGAGAAAAAAAGTACATGCGTGGAGAAGTATTTTAAAGAAGGAGCCTTTAAATCTTGTTTGTATTTTCTCATTGTTAGTAAAAATCGTAAAAGAGCTGTTTGCTCACTTCAAATCCAAATCTGGGAAATGCCCTTTTCCTTCCTGCCCACTACCCGCCTTGAGGGCAGTGGCTGCTTCCATGGAGAGGGAACCAGCTGCAGGCATCTTTATTTAATCTTTGTGATTAAAGAAAAGAAAGTGTTAACTTGAGAGGCTAGTTAGTGCCGGACTGAAAAGTAGCCGAAGACTACACTATCAGGCACTACTTAGCTTTATAGTGCCTTAACCCTGCCTACCCGGTCTCATTTCAGCCACGCCCCTGGAGACATCTGTGGCCAAGAGGTAGAAAAAAAGGACCTCGATTCCTGTATTAGAAGTGTTACATCCCAAAATGAAAGTTTGTACTTCTCAGAAACGTCGCAATTTGCTTCATTGGTTCTATAGTATGTTACCTGAGGTCTAATCACCAGTACGTGCATGAGAAATTCTCACCAAAAGCACCCAACCTAAATCATCCCAATACGCCAGGGTTGTGGGTTCAGTCCCTGGTCAGGGCACATACCAGAATCAACCAGTAAATGCATAAAAAAGTACAACGACAAACTGTCCCTTCTCTAAAATCAATCACCAAAAACTAAAAATAAATCTTTTTGAAAAGTTGGCCACTTTTACTAACTTTTAAGATAATTTGAATCTGCCATTTTAATCAATGTAAGGAAAACTCTTAAAATCATGGAAATTTTAAGTGTTTCCCATGGCAACACTGGGAATTTTAGTTTTGTGCTTAAGGAACCATAACAAGAAGAAAGCATCATCGTTGTTCAGAAAGGTCTAATGCTAACTACATAGACAAATTAAAATATATACCTTCAAGGTAAAGATGGTTTAAGTTGATTATTCCTTACCTAATTAAACTAATTTTGTCCTGTGCTATTTGTAATTCTTTTGTCATGTTCATTTTTGTCAGTTTCAGAAATGCTTGATGTTGAATTGGGGACTCACCAAGTCATTCTATCTGTTAAATGATCAAAAATCCATTCTTTACACTTGAACTGTAGTTGCATTTGTTAATACAGAAGAAAACCAAACACAATGAGTAGTTTAAATCAAATAAAATGTATTAATTTATCTACTTAGGTTTAAGGTACAGTCATTTTTTTTCTTCATAAATATCTCGCGGTAACACAAGAATTGAATTTTTTCATTTAGAAGACATGGAACTTGAAAACATTTATTTTCACATTTTCTAGTCTATGAAGCTTTAGGGGAAAAAAATTTTTATTCATTTATCCAAATCAAAAGAATGAAGGCTGGTTAGGGTACCATAAATTGTTCTCCAACTCCATCTGCTCTTGTGTTTCACTCTGTCCAATGGCCTAACTTGACTCCCTTCCCTTCCTCACCTGTGCCCCGCAGTCCTTCACTTCAAGGGTCCTTTCAAGAACTTTTTCAGGTCACCTCTTTTTCTTAGGCTCCTCTCATCCCACCAATTTCCAATCCTGGATGACTCCAAGTGAACACATTCTTTGCTCCTGCTGTGTTGCTGAGTGCTGCTGAGGAGCATTGCAAGTTAACAGACTTGTGTATTATAATAGCATAATAAATAGTTTCCTCCTATTATCTTTTCCCATTTTAATCTGTGTGCTTCACTCTCCAACAAAAGCTGTCTGTCCAAAGCACAAATTTGATTGTCATTCTCATGTTTTAAATTCTATTATGTTTGAGTCCCCAGTACTGCCACCTGGAAGTTCCTTGGTATATCAGGCTTTCCAAAATCGGACCTCCAGCCTTCCTTAACTAATTATATTTCCTAACACTACTCTCCCCACACACCTTACACTCTGTCATAAAGTAGTGCTTGCATTGTTGAAACAGCCTATTCTGTTGGTTTAATTCATTTCCTGAGTGCTATGTGCTTGAACTTTTGCTAAGCTTTGGAGATAGGAGAGCGATCAGCCCTGTCCCTTAACCTCACATAGCCAATTATTAAACAGCACCGCAGTGCTGGACTCAGGGTCCCAAAGTGCCTGTTTGTCTGCCTCCGATTAGATTGGGCAAGGACTGTCACTTATCCCGCCTTGTATTCCCAATAGCACAATACTGATAAATGAATATATCTGCTTGAAACTAATATCCCACCTCTGAAGCATTCCATTAAACATAAAGTGTGAAAAGATCTCATAAACTTTGAATGTTAGCTTTTAAAAAAGTTTTATTGATTTATTTTTAGTGAGAGGGGAAGGAAGGGAGAGAGGGAGAGAAGCATCAACATGTGTTGTGAGAGAAACACCAGCAACCCAGGTATGTGCCGTGACTGGGAATTGAACACCAGCAACCCAGGTATGTGCCCTGACTGGGAATTGACCCAGCAACTGTGTGCTTTGCAGGAACACTCAACCAACTGAGCCACGCCCCTCGGGGCTCAAATGTTATGCCCCTTAAGGCTCCTTAGCTTTGATGTTAATGTGTTCTTCTGCGTGCAACTCTTTTTCTAATGATTCTTATTCTTTCTGAAAGCATTCTTTTCTTTTTTAAATTTTTTTTTTTTCTAGAGAGGTTAAGGGAGGGAGAAAGAGAGAGAGAGAAACATCGATAGGCTGCCTCTTGCACGCCCCCAACCAGGGAACTGGCCTGCAACCCAGGCATGCTCCCCGGCCACCTGGGAATCAAACCAGAGACCCTTTGGTTTGTAGGCCAGCACTCAATCCACTCAGCCACACCAGCCAGGGCCCAACTTTACTTTTTTTTTTTTTTTTTTTTTAAATCAACATTCACTCTTAAGTGATCCAGGAGTGTGTCTTTGTTTTATTTCTTACCCTTGTCTCCTATATTTTTCCAGTTCTCCCAAGTCCTGATGGAAGCTTTGTCCATTTTCGCTGTCATTAACATAGAACAGGCTTGTTGAAATACAGATGAAGACTTGATAATGGACACCACAATAGTGTGAATTCAGATACAATGTAACTGGCATTTGGCTCCCCAACCCCCAACACCTCCAGCTGGCTAACTGCAAACTTCCTCTGGTTATTTCATTAATGTTGTAATACGGCAACCTCACATTTTATGTGATTGAATATATTGTACCTTCCAAGTAGTATGGCATATTTTCACTACACACTGTACTAAGTTAAAAAAATAGTAAGTGCAATAAGCAATAAATAACATTAGTAATATAAATTTTTTAGGATTTTATTTATTTACTCTTAGAGAAAGGGGAAGGGAAGGACAAAGAGAGGGAGAGAAACAGCAATGTGTGGTTGCCTCTCGCACGCCCCCTACTGGGCACCTGGCCTGCAACCCAGGCATGTGTCTAACTGGGAATCGAACCTTTGGTTCGCAGGCTGGCACTCAATCCACACCAGCCAGGGCTTAATATAACTTTTAATAACCTATTAGTTCAAGTTAATTGTATGGAATATCTCATGACCATTGATTAACGGGCATCTTTTCATAGTGATCTGGGAAACATTTGCAGCACAAACTGCCATAGTGTGTACATTCCTTACAAAGCACTCTATGCTTTAGGAGAATGACCAATGTATTATCTTTTAATTACTTTGTTACTGTGCAGAGAGAAAACTGTATCTGAAGGTCTGGGAATTGGCATAATGAAAAATGGAAGATATCTGGACCTCAGTGGGAGAGGTAGTACTAATACTAATGGTAATCTGCAAAAGCAATTTGTAAAGCTTGTACAGTCACTTAATAGAAATTGGAAAGTGGGACTAGTTAAACAACTGAAAAGTAAACATTTTAAAGAGATTTAGATTTAAAAAATGATATTTTAAGAAATAACTCATTAAAGCTGGCAGATTACATCAACTAATCATAAAGAATTGGACATA
Organism: Macrotus californicus; assembly: GCA_007922815.1. Classification (NCBI taxonomy): domain Eukaryota; kingdom Metazoa; phylum Chordata; class Mammalia; order Chiroptera; family Phyllostomidae; genus Macrotus; species Macrotus californicus. The sequence goes on from VMDR010004542.1 coordinate 10,231, forward strand.
TTTTACTTCAAAACTAAGTAAAGAAAACTGAAAATGAAATAGGTTATGGAAACAAATAATGATATGTCCTTTGAAACAAAACCAGCAATTCCAAGAGACAAACTAATAGATTTTCTAATAATTTTTATGGAAATGCATTTGCTGTTTGATGTTAAGTGAAAGCATAATAATTTTTCAAGTTTGTTACATTTATTGAATGCTAAACATGGCCAATTGTGGTTCACAAAGGTCTGGATTGAAAACGAACAAAAATTAAATTATAGCATTCACTAAATGAGTTAGCACTAAAGATGTAAAATATATATAATTTTAGACACTATGAGGCTTAGAAAAATTTGAGTACAATTGTTGATAGTGTATAGGAAGCAAGGGAAGGATTTAGTACCACGAAGAAGGTCATTAATATTAAGAAAATTTCTCAATTTATGGAGACCAAAAGTCTTCTCAATTTAATGAGGAAGTTGGAAAAGTTTATTGGAGTTTACTGTGTTATATCATGGCTCAGACAGGTGTATCATTTAGCTAGTGACTGCTACAAGAAACACAAGATCAAATAATTTCCTCCTTGCTTGGAATACTATCATAGCTTGTATGGATAATTAACGTTCTCTGACTTGTTTTCCTGAAATCCCTTCTCTTCTTTCAGCCCATGTTGCACACAATTGCCAAATTAATCTTAATTATTTGCTTTCATTTTATGCATCTGTTGAAAATTCATTTCCATATAGAATAAACACTTTAGCTTCACACTCAAAGCTATCTGCTTCCCATTTCCCACCACCCCTTTCCTTCACCTGAGCCTATTTCACTCTCACCTAAAGATGTACACGCTCCCACTTTCGTGTCTGTACTAATATACTTGTTCCCCTGTCACCCATTGCATTTGCCCTATCTCGAAAGTCTAATCAAGTTGATTTCCTTGCTGAAGACTTTGTTCTCAAATCAAAATGTCTTTATAATAAATAGTAATAGTAATGATGGAACTGGAAAAAACAAACCACTTCTTCTACCCAGATAGAAAATGAGTAAGAGATGGCTTTCAGTTAAGTAGTTAGTGGAGACCTTACAAAACAAAGCTTTAATATGGTTTTTAGTTAACTAAGGTAAAAACAGCCATTAAAAGGCATACGACTGACTTAGTAAAGGGTATTTTTATTATTCCCAGCAGACCCATTGTTCTCTGATTGGTGCTGACTCCATTCTAAGGCAGAAAACATTTCTCTAATAGGGAATTAAAACAGTGTTTCTAAACGGGACTAATGTACCATCCACTTCCTTTAACAGAAAAACAATTATCCTGGACCTCAACTGTTGACCTAGGTTATTTTTGTTATACTGTTACTTAAGTTCGTAAAATAAAATGAGGCATAAACTCCTACAGGGGACACCTTTCTTGTTTATTGGCCATTCTCCCATCCTAATTCTCCCTAATCACATTTGTTTCATGTGGGCAAATTAACTCTCCCCAGTCATACATAGCTGAGGTGTCCTGCCTTTCCGTATAGAGCCTGAAGGGTGGGGGGAGGTTGCTCATACTTCCTCTCACTGCCCTGCTACCATCAAAGGGAGATTCTTTTTTTTTTTTTAATATAAATCAGTATTCTTTTTTTTTTAAAAGATTTTATTTATTTATTTTTAGACAAAGGGGAAGGGAGAGAGAAAGAGAGGGAGAAAAACATCAATGTGTGGTTGCCTCTCTGGCACCCCCAAGTGGGGACCTGGCCTGCAACCCAGGGATGTCCCTGACTGGGAATCAAACCGGCAACCCTTTGGTTCACAGGCCAGTGCTCAATCCACTGAGCCACACCAGCCAGGGCAAAGGGAGATTCATGAGTGGCGAAAACTACTGGAGTCCACTCGTCTGGCAGCAGACTCTGACCAAATGGCTAAATAGTTCTTGCTGGATCTTTTGTTTTTTAAAATTTTTTCCTGGTTCTTGTTCTGTGTTGGTTCTTTGTCCAGCCTTTGACCCTGGTGCTCCCTCTGGGAAATACGAGTAGTAAGAAAAACTTTTACTATATACCCATTTATTACTTTAAAAACACTCTTCTTAATTTATTGATTTTAGAGAGAGAGACAGGGAAGAAGACAAAGAGAGAGAAGCAAACATTGATTTGTTCTTCCACTTATTCATGAATTCATTGGTTGATTCTTGTATGTGCCCTGACCAGGGATGGAACCTGTGGTGTATCAGGATGATGCTCTAACCAACTGAGCAACCCAACCAGGGCTACCCATTTACTACTACTTTTTACTTTAAAAAAAAAAATTATTTTCTTCAAACATTTTATTTATTTATTTATTTATTTATTTATGTGTAGAGAGAGGAAAAGGAAGGAGGAAAGAGAAGGAGAGAAACATCGATGTGTGGTTGCCTCTCGCACGGCCCCCCACTGGGGACCCTGGCCCGCAACCCAGGCACGTGCCCTGACTGGGAATCGAGCCAGTGACCCTTTGATTCACAGCCCCTGCTCAATCCCCTGAGCTACACCAGCCAGGGGTTACTTTTTACTTGTGAAGCATAAGGATGAACGTATTACCTATTCAAATATTGAAAAGTTAAGAAGTCCTACAAGTACCACTGAACAACAACAAAACAAAGCATGGGGCCTGGCCACATCAACCTTCACAAATAGCTAAGAGGAAAAGCTGAACTGAAGAAGGTGCCGCAAGTTCATAAGAAGAAGGGTAGAGGCAGCCTGATGTGATAAACCTCTGCCACGGGGAGGCTTCCAGGGAACGGCTGACTCAGCCTAGTGATGGGGCCGGAAGGTTGTAAAATGCTACAGTGAGGGAATTAGCTTTTGATTGCTTTTTCTTACATAAACCTTTTCTGAATGTTCTTGTGAACAATTATTTATAGTCTCAGCTCCTACGGTGTCCAGTTAGACACTATGAAATTAAAGAAATCTGAAATCAAGTGGGCTTCACTGATCGTGATCTTCTTTTAAGTTATTCCACAAAAGTAAAGGGCTTTTATTCTAAAACAAGTGTCTCAGTCCCAATAACACAAATCAAGAAAGGAGATGTAGTCACTGAGAGAGTTTGTAGCACAAGAAGAGCAGCAGGCAAGGACAGAAGTCAGTGAGTGAGGCAGCAATCACAGGAAGATGACACCTAGGGAGGAAGAGAAGGCCAGCTAATTGAAAAGAGAGGGGCTCTGAGTCTGTAACCTATGACTTCTATGGGGTCCATTAACGAGCTTCAAAAGATTGTTAACTCCCTGCAATTATATGCAAATCTTGTATTACATGGACAGCTTTCATCAGATTTCCAAAGTGATTTGCAACTCCCTGTCCCAAAAAGAGAAATTTCACTGAATATGGCAATTAGAAAATGTCGTCTTTGAAGAATCACTACCTATGTTCCTTCCACTTCCTGCCACTTCAACTCACTGCATGTAGGCTGGTTTCAGAATCGGCCATTCTACCAAAACCGCTCTTGTCAAGGACACTGACATTTATCTTGCAAAACCTAGTGAGTAGTTCTCTCTTATCTTACTGGACTTCTTAATCTTCCTACTTTAAGTTAGTACCTTATTTCCTTTGTTGCACCTAGCACAATCTGAAATCATTTTATATCATCTGTCCCATGTTTGGGATACAAATTGGTCAAGGACCGGAACATTGTATCTCTATTTCACTGCTAGATCTCCAGTGCCCCAAAAGAGCGTTTGATGCACAGCCGGCACTCCCTAAATATTTATTATACTGAGTGCATGAATGGTGAGACTCCCAAGTGGACTGCCTTGCAAATATTCGATGTTTTAAGTTTCAGCTTTCTTCTACAATGTTTTAAATATGTTTTTCCAACAAAGAGGGGTAATTACTCTATCAACTTATGTGGTACAGAAATCAAGGGCTGTGGGGACTGGGAGACCACCTTGGTGATTTGAAGTCACAGATGACATTTGAGAAGGTAATTTTGGAAGCACCGAAAGGAAGAGAGAAGCCAGAAAGCTAAGCTGAAAAAGGTTAAAGAGAGGGAATCCAGGAGTGAGGGACAGGATGGGGCAGAGAAAGCACTTCTGGGAGACGACAGGTTGAGGCAGCGCTGTACAGGAGCAATAGGGCGAGGACGGAAGGCAGAGGGTCATTCTTTCACAGGGCAAAATGGGATACATATTGTCACAGTTTAGTGAAGAGAAGAAAATATTTCCCAATTAAAAAGAAGATTCATTTTTCTGTAACTGTTGTGAGACTGGCCTGAATTTGGTGGGTGCCAATAATGTTTTTAAAACTGTGGTCATTCTCTGCTGAAAGGTCATCTAAAAACTTTATTTATTTTTATTATTTTTTAAATTTTATTGTTGTTCAAGTACAGTTATTTGCATCCCCCCCCCCACCCAGCCATCCCCACCTCCCTCCCCTGATTCCACACCCCCTTGGTTTTTTCCACGTGTCTTTTATAGATGTTCCTGAAAACCCTCCCCCTTCCCCCCCCTTGTCCCCTCCCACCTCCCCTCTGGTTACTGTCAGACTGTTCTGGTAATCTAAAAACTTTAAAGTTAAAAAGCCCACCACTCTTTTCAGGACACAGATGAATACCGGGAAATAATGTACCCTTATTCTGCTTCAGTTTTCTCTTAAAATGGAACCAAAGGTGTCAACCTTCGTGTGTATAGGAGGCTTGGCCAAAATAAACAGTAATAAAACCCATCAGAGACAAACCTATAGTCTAACAAAGTTAGGTTTACTAACTTGCTGAAATAAGAGAGCCATACACCAGAGGAACTGAGAAGTCAAAAAAAAAAAAAAAAGCCTGGGAAAGCACAGGATTTGGAAGAGTGTAGGTGAGAATCAAGCAGGCTCCAAGGTCTTGTATCGTTGACAACTATAAACTTAAAATAAATGTGGGATGTTACATCTGAAAACCGCTTATTTTGAAGCTCTCCACGTGGATTGGAAAAGTGTCAGAATGATCCATACGGCTCAGTCCCCACTGACAGGAGCGGGGTGTTCCCATTCTTACTGATAGGATTTCACACAACAGAGCTTCTGTAAGTTTTAGGGAAGAAGGCTTTTCAGTCTATATCAAGGGTGTCAAACTCCTTTTCACCGGGGGCCACATCAGCCTCGCGGTTGCCTTCAAAGGGCCGAAATAATTTTAGGACTGTATAAATGTACTACTCTTTAACCGTTAAGGAGTTGAAACTACATTCGGCCCTTTGAAGGCAACCGCGAGGCTGATGTGGCCCCTGGTGGAAATGGGTTTGACACCCCTGGCCTATACCCTCTCACTAAACAACAAAAGCGGTTTTTACATATTCACAACGGGTATCTGCATGTTGAAATTCTGGTCACCTTTAAGGCCACCTCCCTGGTGTTACTCAGTGCCCCCTTGGTTGGGTTAATGGCCTCTTTCATTTACACCAACAGTAACAACACTATAGGCATTGGTGTGCTTTGCTCAAGCACCCGACTCCACTACTAAACATTTACCTAAGCGTTATCTCATTTGATCCCGACAAGAAGCCATCGAAATATTCACATACGAGAAACCGGCGCTGAGACGTTAACGTGACTGCGGCATTTGCTTTTCCCATTATTGCACTTAGCTGAACTTCACACAGGACTCGCAACTCGAACCAGTGAACGGGAACGTGCCCGATTCTCGAGTTGTTCTGTTCTGGGTGCTCGTCGTCCCGAGGAATTGCTCCTGGAGCAAAGGGACAGCTGAGTGGCTGGGTCTGGGTGGGCTGAACGAATCTCTCCGATTACAATCCATTCTGAGCTCCGGCGGCCGTCAATCACCGCGGGGGCGGGACTTCCTGCCCCCTAAAAAACCACTTCCGGCAAAGAGCCGCAGGCTGTGCTGTGGCACCGCGTGTGCGAGGGGCCACTTCCGGGTCCACCCGGTGAGCTGCGGGCAGGTGAGCGTAGCAGGGGTTTGGGATCCGAGGGGGCAGACGTTCCTGGTGGCCTGTGGCCGACGGTCACCTTGCAGTGCTGTCGGTCTTTCTTTCCGTTCCTCGAAGTTTTTTAGAAACTTCCCGGGTTGCCGGAGCCGGGCGTTGCCTGCTCCCTGCGGCTTTGGCCGGACGCGCAGGCTCTGGGGGTGAGTGCGCGTTTGTGTTCGTGTATGTGTGTGTTCACGCTCGCGCGGCGTGTGCGCGGTCCAGGCCGTGCGTGTGCGGCGGCACTGTGCGCGTGTGGGCGGACGTGCCGGGTCCTGGGCGGGGCCCAGCAGAAGGGACCGCGACGCCGTCACCTCGCAGAAAAATCTTACTGGCTTGTTACTTTGGAAGAGGTGAAATTGGTACCGGCGACCGATGACTTGGTGTCACGTTGGAGGAATAGCCTTGTCCTTCCAAGTCACTTGACGTTTGTGGTGGAGGGGAAATAATGTTGAGTGGGTGGAGAACATTTAAAAAATTTACACAATGCTTACTACCAACTGAGGACTGTCGTAAGTTGTGGGTGGACCCAGGTGAGACTATGACGTCCCTCTCCCCCCCCCAAAACCTCAGTCCCTTCGGGAAGACAGAGTTGACAAATGCCAAACTGTTAGAGAAAGACAGTAGGTAGAGATTAGGAGAGCAGACTTTTCTTTTGTCTGACAGTAATTAATATAGCTATGGCAGCTGTCACTTGATGTTTGCCTCTACTTTTTTCGTCGTCTTGGTTTTAACCTTTTTGTGTGCTTTTATAAACAGCATATCGCTGTTTGTTTTTATTTTAAACCTTAGTTGACAATCTCTGGCTTTCAACTGGCACGTTTATTGTACTTGCATTTATTGCCACTGCTGAGATAGTCAGCCTTGACTCAGCTCTTCTGCGCGGTGCGTGCCATCTATCAGCTCGTCCTTTGGACTCCGTTTCCAAAATCTGTCCAGGCTCCCAAACCCTGCTCTCCACCTTCACTCGTCCAGGTTACATCCATTTCTCACCTGGTTGTGCAGTAGCCACCTAACTAGTCTGTTTTTCCTTTTTTCAGTCTGTTTGCATCCCGACATCTAGAGTGATCTTCCTTTAAAAAAAAAAATCATTATCCACTAGCTTTCAAAACATCTTTCAAGACTGTCCATTTCACTCAGACCTCTAAGCCAGGTCTTTAGAGTGGCCCCCAAGGTCCTTTTTTTTTTTAAAGATTTTATTTGTTTATTTCTAGAGAGAAGGGAAGGGAGGTAGAAAGAGAAGGAGAGAAACATGAATGTGTGATGGCGTCTCACATGCCCCCTGCTGGGGACCTGGCCCACAACCCAGGCATGTGCCCTGACTGGGAACCGAACTGGTGACTGTTTCGTTCACAGGCCTGCGCTCAATCCACTGAGCCACACCAGCCGGGGCCCTAAGGTCCTTTATGATGCAGTTCTGCTTTACCTCTGATTTCCCCTCCCCCCTTGTATACTCCTCTGTGTGCGACTATATGGGCTCCTCAAGCACACCCCAGCCTCAGGATATTTGCACTTGCCATTCCTTTGCCTGGAATGCTCTTCCTGGGTATGCCCACATGGTTCGGTCACTTATCTCCCTTGTGTTTTTTGAATGTTACCTTCTCAGTGAAGCTGTCCTAGATGTGTCCTTCACTTTCATCCCCACTGCACTCACTGCCCTTGTGCTTGTCATCTTATGACATTCCATGTGATGGAGTCATTTATCTGGCTATTATGTTTCCTCCACTAGGATGGAAGCTTCGTGACCACAGGCATTTTTTATGTGTTTAGTTCACTGCTGCATCCTTAGAGCCTAAAACAGCACCTCGCTTGTAGTCATCTCTTTACAATGAAGGGATTTGGACTTTTTCTACCATCTTGTACTTTGTACTTTGTTTGCTGTCTTTAAATCTCCTTTCTTGCCTTTTTTTTAACTCAAGGTCTTTTCTCTTTTCATTTTTACCCTTCTACTTGTTTGGAAGATATATTACTCTCTATATATTCTGTCTCTGTTCTTATAGTGGTTAAGCTTTGAATTTTAATTTTTAATTTTACTGTGCATACTCAATTGAATCCAATGCAATTTTTATAGAATCTTAATTTATTTTTATAAAATGTAAATGTTCAATAAAACTTGCAGTTATTACTATTCTCTGCTGGTTTGATTTATTTTTTGTTTTTGGTTTATTACACTCATTTTATCATACATATATTTAGTCTCACCTAAGGACATTTTTGTTTTCATTGCTTTTAGAGAGAGAGGAAGGCGGGGGGAGAGAAGCATCGATGTGAGAGAGAAACATGGATAGGTTTGCCTCCTGTAGGCTTCCTGACTGGGGATCAAACCTGCAACCTAGGTATGTGCCCTGACCAAGAATCGAACCCACAACCTTTTAGTGTATGGGATGACATCCATCCAACTGAGCCACACCGGCCAGGGTAATTTATCATATATTTTAATGGAATATTTACAATATATTTAGCACTTCAGAGTTTATTTTTAAAACTCTTTATGATAGTTTCCTTACCTTAGCATTTTGCTGGGAAGTGTGCAAGAGAGTCCATTGAAAATAAATGTAAAATGAATATTACTCAGAAAGCATATAGGGACTACCAGAAAGGGGCAACATCACCATTTGCCAGTTACTAGGAGTAGCTGGAATGAATTTGTGGAGGAGTGATTTGGGAAGATTTGGTGGTAGTTGAAAGTATGTAGGGAAAGGGCACAAACTTATTGGTTCATAACTAATTTTATTAGTTCTCTTTCATTACGTTTTGCCGTAAAAATGGTGGCTTTGGTGTAGATTTAAGTCACTGGTGTTTGAGAGAGAAGACATGTCTGTAACCTCTTTGGCAATGCCCAAAGTTTCTTGGAGGAGCTACCTAAAATGACGTGATACAGTTCGGTGTGTGAGCTCAAAGGAGTGGTGAGGATGTAGCACAGCTCAGACACGGGCTCTGACATCGGGTACGATGGGCAGAAAGGACAGCAGGACATTCTGTTCAGTGACACAAGCCAGGCACTAGAAGACAAGTACTGTGATTCCACTTAATGGGATATCCAGAGTAGTCAAGTTCATAGAAACAAGGTGGGGGCTGGAGGGAAAGGGATATGGGGAATTCTTTAAAGAGCATAGAGTTTCATTTTTGTGAGGTGAAAAACGTTTTAGTGATTTGGTGTCACAATAGAGAATATATCTAATGCTGCTCAACTGTATGCTTAAAAACGGTACGATGATGAATTTTATGTGTATTTTACCATAATTAAAATTTTTATAAAAGGCCTTGGCCGGTGTGGCTCAGTGGATTGAGTGCTGGCCTGTGAAGCAAAGGGTCGCCGGTTCGATTCGCAGTTCGATTCCCGGTCAGGACACATGCCTGGGTTGCAGGCCAGGTCCCCAGTAGGGGGCATATGAGAGGCAACCACATATTGATGTTTCTCTCCCTCTCTTTTTCCCTCCCTTCTCTGTCTAAAGATAAATAAATTAAGTCTTTTAAAAAAATTTAAAGAAGGATCGCAGCTGAGTTTGTTTAAAATTGGGCTAAAGAAGGCCCTGGCTGGGTAGTTCAGTTGGTTGGAATGTCGTCCCAATATGCCACGGTAGTGGGTTCAGTCCCCTGTCAGGGCACATACAATAATCAACCAGTCAGTGAATGAGTTGAAGTGGAACAAATTGATATCTCTCTCCTTTCTCCCTCTTCCTCCCTCCCCTCTTCCCCTCTCTCTCAAAAATCAATAAAAGAAAAATAGATAACGTAAAATAAAATTTGGCTAAATACTTGGAGAATGTTACATTTTGGGTGGTAGTTTAAAAGCAAATGACATTTTGCCCATAATGTTTAAAGGTATTCCTGCATTTAGGCTCCCAACGTGAACTTCCAGTCAGTGAAACCCTCTTTCGTTTCCCTACCTGCGAAGTTTGTTCTCTCTCTGCTGCCCATTCCTAACAGCTTAACTTGGGCACGGATTCCACGTGGGGCCTTTCCTCACTCTTTTTTTTTTTAAGTACAGTTTACGTTCAGCGTTGTTCTGTATCAGTTTCAGATGTACCGCCTAGTGGTTAGACAGTCGTGTGCTTTACAGAGTGAAACCTCCGCTCTTTCAGGTACTCCCCTGGCCCCATGCATAGTTATCACGATACTAACGGTAGTCCCTATGCCTTCCCTCACTCTTGCCATACATGGTTCTCTTCCATCACTGAATTTGTTCCTTGCATTCCTAATCTTCGGTCTTAGTTTTGCACATCTCTCCCATTAGACTAAGTTCATGGGTGTCCAGCCTGCAGCCTGCAGGCCGCATGCAGCCCAGAATGGCTGTGAATGGCTCAACACAAAATCCTAAATTTACTTAAAACATTAGTTTTTTTGTGATTATGTGTCGCAGTGTATTTAATGTGTGGACCAAGACAACTCTTCTTCTGGTGTGGTGCAGAGATGTCAAAAGGTTGGACACCCCTGGCTGTAAGAGCGTGTCTTCTACTTCCTTATACTCTTATGACAGAAAGCCTAACAGATCTAAGGACTCAGAGCTGCTCAGTGCCTGAACCAGGATTACTGTCTGGAGCTTCTAAATCTCAGGTGTGTTTCCACTGAGGTTGAGCTTTCTACTTGATAGGTGTCGATGTGTGAATGATGCATCAGACCTCACCAATTACTTTGGTACAATTCTGAACAAATATCAGGAAAAGATTTAAGAAAATACATTTAGAGAGATGATAAAACCCACACTGAGAAATCTTTATTCTGATATTAATCCACAAACTGCTAGTGTTTTTACCTTTTCTACAGTGTGTCAGGCACCCGTTTGGATGTCTTGGCTAAAGGAGGAGGGCAGTGTGGTCACTGATGTTGGAACCCATCCCCACTGTGGGCAGTAGACTTCCTGTGTTCTTCTGAACTTGTAATACATTTCTTTGGGTTTATGGAACATTTTCCTCTTACATAAATATACAGTCTTATAATCTTAATGGCTACCTTTACTGTTTATAATATGTTGAGCATTCGTGTATATAATAGCATTTAATTCTTTCAACAGCCCTATGAAATAGATCCTAATATTATTAATATTTTACAGATGAGGAAACAGACACAGGTTAAATTATCCAGTGTCCCATAGCTAGCATGTAGTTGGAAAGGTAGAATTTCCATCCAGCAGACTGGCTGTATGTAATGACCATATAACATTAAATAGGAGAAAATATGACCTAAATTCTTATGTATTTTTCAGGGTTCCTTCAGTTGCAGGGGAAAGAAACTTAGCTCAAATTCATATAAGCAAAAGAAGTAATTTAGGGCCCTGGCTGGTGTGGCTCAGTGGATTGAGTGCCGGCCTGCAAACCCAAGGGTCGCCAGTTCGATTCCCAGTCAGGGCACATGCCTGGGTTGCAGGCCAGGTCCCCAGTGGGGGGCGTGTGAGAGGGAACCACACATCGATGTTTCTTTCCCTGTCTTTCTCCCTCCCTTTCCCTCTCTAAAAATAAATAAATAAAAACTTTACAAATTGTAATATAATAATATATGTGTTTATTAATACAATAAATGACAAAATCTAGTGGCAGGTCTAATAAATATTGTAACTGAAATAGCAATGAATGTAAAGTATGTTTTGAGATCTGTGGTAGCTATAAAGTGATACAAGGTATTTGTGCCTGGACCAGGGATCAAACCTGCAACCTTTTGTTACCAGACGATGCTCCAACCAACTGAGCCACACTGGCCAGGGCCATAATTTTTCTTAAAAAATTATTTACAGTTTCAAAAAATTAGAATCCAGCCCTGGCCGGGTAGCTCAGTTGATTAGACCATCATCCCCATATGCCAAGGTTGCGAGTTCTATCCCTGGTCAGGGCACACACAAGAAGTCAGTCAATGAATGCTTAAGTAAGTGGGACCACAGATCGATGTTTCCTTCTCATTCCTGTCTCCCTGAAAATTTAAAAAAATTAGAATCCAAATACGTTTGTACATTACAATTGGTTGACATATCTCTTATGTTCTTTTACTCTCTTTGATCTCACTCCATCTGCTGCTTTTTCTCCTGCGTTTCATTTGCTTGAAAAAATGGACTTGTTTGCCTTGTAGAGTTTCCCATCGTCTGGGTTTCAGCTGACTCAGTCTCCTGCTTTCCTGTGAAGTGGGGCTTGGGCCTAGTTATCCCTCCTAGACAGGAAATGCTATTCTCTCGGCATTTTGAGGCCTTCTCTTTATTTTTAGTCTTCTGTGTTTTTATTAGTTTAATCTTTTATTTATCGTTCATCATATGTGTTACTTCCCTTATCTGTGGGGTTGTCTTTTTCTCCCTTCCTGAGGATGGTGTTCACTTCACCTGTTTCCTTTCCCTTTTCTCACTTCATCCCCTTCGCTTCTTTTCCCTTCCCACCCCCTCCAGTAAGTGATAGAATAGACAAGTCATGTGATGTGAGCTAACTGGAGTTCAACAAGATTTTAAAAATACATCAGAGTATCAAAATACAGTTAGATAGTAAAGTAAAATCAAATTATCAGCATATGGTATGTAAAACTATTAGGTTCCCTTCACTAAAATATGAAGACTAAATTGGTCAGAAGCACTGACCTCATGAATGTCTACATGAAGTCACAACAGCTTTTAAAAAGAATTTTAGTGAGTTCTTGTCTATGTTGTATTTTTCTCTCTAGATCTCCTATTGGGGATTCTGGCTCTGTTATCATGAATGACACTTGGACATCAGAGGTCATTGGTCGAAGAGTGGAAGTCAATGGAGAACGTGCCACGGTGCTTTTCTCTGGCCTCGTCCCTCCTGTGGCAGGTGATGTATGATTTCATGTGTGTGCGTGTATATATTTTTTATTTTGTGGTTTTTCTGTGCAGGCTTTTCGAGACTGCTGTACTACACCAGTTTGGAAGAAACTAACAATCAATTTATAGATGCCTGCACCAGACAAATTTATTTGGTGACAACATCCTGTGGTATCTATGGTTTTATTTAATTGTACACTTTATTTAACGTTGTTATTTTGTATTAATTCAGCCTTAAAATATCTTCTGAGTAAACTTTAAACAACAAAAAAATCTTGACTTATCATAATCCTAAACTCAAAAGCTAAGTAATTTTTGACATCTTTTGTCATTAATCAGTGGGTCTGTATATATGTATTTAATGTAGTTTAAATTATTATAAGTACAATTTTGTGTTACCTTTTCTTACTTATTTGGTATGTATTTATCTGTGTCTCTACAATATTATTGCACTTGTAATTTTTAAATTGAGATATAATTGACATGGAACATAATACTGTAGTTTCAGGTGTATTACATAGACTTGATACTTGTATGTACTGTGAGATGGTCACCACAATAAGTCAGGTCAACATCCCTCACCATATATTGTTACAGTTTTTTTTCTTGTGATGAGAACTCTTGAGATCTAGTTGGCTACTTTCAAACGTACAATACAGCATTCTTAACTGTAGTCACCGTGCTGTGTACTGCATCTCCAGGACTTGCTTTATAACTGGAAGTTTCTACCTTCATGCATTTTGTTCACCTGCCATGTTGTGCCTCTGGCAGCCACCAGTCTGCTCTCTGTATCTGAGTGTCCCCTTTTTTAAAGATCCCACCTATAAGTGAATTATCTGGTATTTGTCTTTGACTTGTTTCACTTAGTCTAAAGCCTTCAGAGTCTATCCGTGTTGTTGTAAATGGCAGGATAGCCTTTCTTTTTATGACCGAATGATACCACATCATGTGTGTATCATGTCCTTTTTATCTGTTCATCTGCTGGTGAACACTTAGGTCACTTCCATGTCTTGGCGATTGTAAATAATGCTGCAGTGCATGGGCTGCATGTTCCTTTTCAAGATGGTATTTTTGTTTCCTTCAGATAAATATTCAAAAGTGGAATTCTGGATCCTATGGTAGTTCTAGTCTTTAATTTTTTGAGGACCCTCCATACTGTTTTCCACAGCGGCTGCTCCAGTCTACATTCCCGCCTACAGCACATAAGCCCTTTTCTCCACCCTCTCACCAGAAAGTCATTTCTTGTCTTTTTGATACTAGCCGTTCTAACAGGTATGAGGTGATATCTCGTTCTGGTTTCTGAAAATATGTATTTATACCATTTTGGTTTTTATTTTTTATTGATTTTTTAGAGAGAGAGGAAGGGAGGGAGAGAGAGAGAAAAAAAAACACGTCGCTTTGTTGTTTTCCTTATTTATACAGTCATTGGTTGATTCTTGTATGTGTCCTGACTGGGGGTGGAACCCGCAACCTTGGCTTGGCAGGAGGAAGCTCCAACCAGCTGAGCTACCCTGCCAGGACCTCACTGTGGTTTTGATTTGCATTTCCCTGCTGATGAGTGATGTTGAACATCTTTTCATGTACCTGTTGTCCATCTGAATGTCTTGTCTGTTCAGATCCTCTGTCCATATTCTTTAATCAGATTGTTTGGGAGTTTTTGCTATTGATTTGAGTTCTTTATATATTTTGGATATTAACTCCTTGTCAGACACATGACTTGCAAGTATTTTCTCCCATTGGGTAGGTTGCCTTTCATTTTGTGGATGGTTTTACTTGTAATTTCTAGTTTTATACTTCGTAAAAAACAGTGTAGTGGACTTCTTTATATGTCTTAGTCAACAGATATTTGAATATCTTCTATATATTGGAACTGGCCTGAACTGGTGTAGGGAGATTCAGTGACAAACTTAGACCAGAGGGTCTCAAAGTGAGATCCCTGACCAGTCAGCATCACTTGGTTACTTGTTGGAAGTGCAAATTCTTGGGCCTCATCCCAGAGCTACTGAACCAGAAACTCTGGAGGTGGGGCCCAGCAGCCTGTGTATTAAGAAGCCCTTTAGGGGTTGCTGATACTCTCTGAGGTTTGAGAACCATTGAACTCTATGGTTGTGGACCCTGCCTTCATGGACCAGTTACCGTGGGGTCTCTCAGCTGACCCTGTGAGCTGCTCTGGAGCCAGCACGGCCCTCAGTCTTTCCCAGTTGTACAGATACTTAACATGGAGAGGGCAGTTTTCCTCCTTTGACTGGCATTATTGGTAAACTGAAAAAGAAAGTAGCGTTTAACTTTAAAGTCAGCCAGTCAGCACCCATAATTACTGATTAAGCAGTCACTGTGTGCCCGGTGTTCTCATATGCTGTCTACTTTGAACATTACAAACAACTGTGAAATAGAGATGCTGTTGCTCCATTGTTTTATAGATGAGGAGACCAAGACTCAGGTCTCAACAGTTTTATACAGCAGAGCTGGGATGTGAGTCTGTGCTTCAGAATTTGTGCCCTTTCTGCCCTATTGCTTTTCAAAAATATGAATAGTTTAAGTTGATATATGTTGTCAAGTTTCTGTCTGAAAGTATTGGATCAATGTCCAATACCCCAGTTCTCTGGGAAGCCAACTTAGATGGAGATTCACATGCAGGAAATTTAGTGTTCGGAGAGTTTATTAGGAGTACTCTTGGGACCAGTGCTAGTGGAAGGGCAGAGGCAGAAGTTGGGCCATGATAGGATGTGGTCACAGGGGCCCTCCGGAGCTAGTGTGGCCTTCAGTCTTTCTTAGTTGAGACGAGGGGCCGGGCATTTACACTCCTGTGCTGATCTCTCGTTGGGCTTTGGCAGCCCTAGGTAGGGAGGGGGTGTGCCCTTGGGCAAAGTGCTTTCCAGTGGAGACAATTCTGAAAGTAGGCAGGCAGTTAAAGGCTGACCTCCAAGTGCGGCTCCGAAAGGCAGATTGGCTTGGTGCGTCGCAAGTACAGTCGTACAGGGAAAGGGGCCCCATGGTAGTTTAGCGAGTATGAGGTGGTGCACGCTATTTTCATCCACTAAGTTGCCTGTGAGTTGGACACATTCCTCATGTGTATATTATGAAGCAACTGGTAAGATTTCCTTCTTTTTTACAACTATATATAGTATTCCACTGTGTAACTGTATCACAGCGTTTTTATCCACTCATTTATTGATGGGCACTTAGGCTGTTTCAGGATCTTGGCTATTGTAAAAAACACTTCAATGAATTTAGGGGTGTACACATGTATATTCTTTCAAACTAGTGTTACAGGATTCTTAGGATATACTCCCAGAAATAGGATCACTGGGTCAAAAGGCAGTTCCACTTTGAAGTTTTTGAGGAAACTCCATAATATTTTCCACAGGGGCTGCAGCAGTCTGTGTTCTCACCAACAGTGCACAAGGGTTCCCTTTTCTCCGCATCCTCGCCAGCACTTGTTGTTTGTCGATTTATTGATGATAGCCATTCTCGCAGGTGTGAGGTGGTAGCTCATTGTGGTGTTGATTTGCATCTCTCTGATGATTAGCATTTTTTCATATGTCTGTTGGCCATCTGCATGTCCTCTTTGGAGAAGTGTCTATTCAGGTCCTTTGCCCATGTTTTAATTGGATTGTTTGTCTTCCTGGTGTGGAGTCGTGTAAGTTCTTTATATACTCATATTTTGGAAATTAACACCTTACCGATGTATCACTAGTTTCTTTTTTTTTGCATGTACCTGTCCAATTTTCCGAGTACTATTTATTGAAGGGGCTGTCTCTACTTCATTGTATGCTCTTGCCTCCTTTGTTATTAATTGGCTATAAAAGTGTGGGTTTATTTCTGGGTTCTCTGTTCTGTTCCATTGATCTCTATGCCTTTTCCACTTGCCAGTACCAGGCTGTTCTGCTGACAGTGGCCTTGTAGTTTAGTTTGGTATCAGGTATTGTGGTATCTCCAACTTTGTTCTTGTTTATCAAGGTTGCTGAGGTTATTTGATGTTATTTTTGGTTCCATATAAATTTTTGGAATATTTGTTTCAGATCTGTGAAATATGCCGTTGGTAGTTTCTTGGGAATTGTGTTGAATCTATAGATTGCTTTGGGTAGTATGGACATTTTAATGATACTAATTCTTCCAGTCCATGAACATGGCATATGCTTCTATGTATTTGTATCTTCTTCAATTTCTTTCTTACATGTCCTATAGTTTTCCAAGTACAGGTCTTTTACCTTCTTGGTTAAATTTATTTTTGGATACTTTATTATATTTTTGTTGCAATAGTAAATGTGATTGTTTTCTTAATGTCTCTTTCTCATAATTTATTATTGGCATATACAAATGCCACCAATTTCTGAATATTAATTTTGTATTCTGCTACTTTGCTGAATTCATTTATTAGATCTAGTTTCTTTGGGGGAGCCTTTAGAGTTATTAATGTAACTATCATGTCATCTGCAAACAATGACAGTTTTACTTCCTCCTTTCCAATTTGGATGCCTTTTATTTCTTCTTGTCTAACTGCTGTGGCCGGGACTTCCAGTGCCCTGGTGAATACGAGTGGTGAAAGCAGCCAGTGAGTATGCTGTTGGTTGTAGATTTAATAAAGGTCATGTAGAGCCTTTATTATGTTGAGGTATGATTCCTCTGTTCCCACTTTTCTGAGAGGTTTTATCATAAATCGGTGCTGGATTTTATCAAATACTTTTTCTACATCTATTGATATAAGCATGCGATTTTTATCCTTCATTTTGTTTATGTGGTGTATCATATTTATTGATTGGTGATTATTCTACAAACCTTGTGTTCCTGAAATAAATCTCACTTGATCATGGTGTATATCCTTTTAATGTATTGCAGGTGTATATCCTTTTAATGTATTGCAGGATCCGGTTTGCCAATATTTTGTTAGGATTTTAGCATCTATGTTCACCGAGGATATCGGCCTGTAATTTTCTTCCTTTATGGCATCTTCATCTGGCTTTGCAATTAAGGCCATGCTGGCCTCATGAAAAGAGCTGGGCGTCTTCCCCCCTCTTGCACTTTTTGGGATAATTTGAGGAGGACACGTGTTAGCTCTTCTGTGAACGATTGGAAAAATTCACCAGCGAAGCCATCCAGTCTAGGACCTTTGTTTGCTGCGAGTTTTTTGATTCCTTCCTCGATTGTATTAGTTATAATAGGTTTATTTCGGTGTTCTCATTCTTCCTGAATCAGTTTTGGAAGATTATTTGTTTCTAGGAATTTATGCATCTCGTCCAAGTTGTACAATTAGTTGGCATATAGATTTCATAGTATTTTCCTACCATCCTCTGTATTGCTTTGGTGTCAGTTGTCACTTCTCTTTCATTTCTGGTTTTATTTGGGTCCTCTCTCTTTTTTTCTTGATGAGTCTGGTGAAAGGTTCGGCACTCTTGTTTATGTTTTCAAAGAACCAGCTCTTGGTTTCAATAATCAATTTTGTATTGTTTTTGTAGTCCCTATGTCATTTATTTCTGCCTGATCTTTATTATTTCCTGCCTTGTACTCACTCTGTGCTTTGTTTGTCGTTCTTTTTCTAGTTCTTTAAGGTGTAGGGTTAGATTGTTTATTTGGGATTTTTCTGCCTTCTTGAGGTAGGTCTGTAATGCTGTGAACTTCCCTCTCAGGATTGCCTTCACTGTGTCCCTTAAATTTTGGGTTGTCATATGTTCATTTTCATTTATTTTTAGGTAATATTTTAAAATTTTTAAATTAAATTTATGGGGGTGACATTGGTTGAGAGGATCACATAGGTAGGTTTTAAGTGTGCATTTCTACGATACAAGACCTGTATGTCGCACTTTTGGCCCACCACCCAAAGTGTTTCCAGGTCATTTTTACGCTTCCTTGATCTCATTGATGACCCATTCATTGTTTCATAACATTCTGTTTAGCCGCCATGTGTTTAAGTGTTTTTTGTTTTTTGTTGTAGTTGATTTCTAGTTTCATACCATTGTGGTCAGAGAACATGCTTGATACAATGTCAGTCTTCTTGAATTTGTTAAGAATTATTTTGTGTCCTACCAAAAGTCTTGCTTTGAGAATGTTCCATGTGCACTTAAGAAGAATGTATATTTTGCTGCTCTGGGATGAAACATTCTGTAAACATCAATTAAATCAATTCCATCCAGTTTGTTGTTTAAAGTCACTGTTTCCTTGTTGATTATCTGTTTAGAAGATCTATCCATTGATGACAGTGGAGTGTTAAAATCCCCCACTATGAATATGTTCTGTGAATCTGTCCCTCAATGTCCAACAAGAGTTTCTTTATGTATTTAGGTGCTCTTGCGTCGGGTGCATATATGTTTACAGGGGTTATATCCTGTTGTTGGATCAATCCCTTTAGTTATATAGCAACCTTCTTTGTGTCTTGTTCAGGCCTTTGTTTTGAAGTCTATTTTGTCAAATTTAAGTATTGCTATGCCAGCTTTTTTGTTTCCATTTACATGGAATATTTTTCCATCCCTTCACTTCCAGTCTGTGTGTATCTGTTGTTCTGAGGTGGGTCTCTTGTAGACAGCATATGCATGGGTCATTTTTCTTATCCAGTCAGCTACCTTGTGTCTTTTGATGGGAGCATTTAATCTGTTTACATTTAACGTTATTGATAGGTACTTGTTTATTGCCGTTTTATTCTTTAAACCTATGTTTTCCCTTTCTCTTTTCTTCTTAAATGTTTGTTGTAATTTATTCATTACTCATAGAAAATCTCATTTCTGACTGGACTCAGACTTGCAGGTGGAAGCTCTCAGAGAGGACAGCCTACATCTCTTGGCAATCCGTTCCTGGCGTTTTGTTTGGGCTCCTTCATTCTCTTGCCAAAAGTTTAGCGTGTTCTCCAGCCTCTTCCCTATTTTACGCAGTACATGGTTTCTTCGGAGCAGTATACTGACATATTTGTGTTGCAGGACACTTGGAGTAACAGATGCTTGATCTTAGGTGCTTTGGTTTTAGGTTTCTTACCTTCTTGGTTTAGGAGCTTTCTCAAAACATATGGGAGACATCATCTTCTTTAGAGAGATTGAAAAGTTTGCGGATTCTGCCGGCTCTTTTGGGCCCCCGGCAATGAAGCACAGTAGTATCAGTGAGACCAGGAATATCTCCCCCTCTTTTTTTAAAACAACGAGCAAGTTGAGAACGCTGAGATTGGCATCCTCAGTGCAATCCCGAACAGATCTGTGCTCCCTCTCTCCAGTCCTCCCTGGTCCGTGACAGGAATGCCCCTTCCTCAGCAGCAGGTGGACATGGCTGTGGGTGAAGACCCCCTGCTTCCTGGAGAAACTGTGTTTGTCGTTCTCACCACTGATTCAAACCACATAATCCTTTTACTGCTTTGCTCAGAGCATCAGCAGCAACTTCTGTGGCTACACACTCCTCATAAAAGGCACGACCTTTGTGTTCATCGTCCACTTCAGTGAGTTTCTGACAGCAAGTGGCTGGGAAAGAGATTTCAGCTTCATCCTGAAGCTCTTCTCCTTGGAGCAGGCCCTTTAACATTTCTTGCAGTACCGGCTTGGTGGTAATGAAATCCTGTAGCTTTTTTCTTTTCCTCTGGAAGCTCTGTATTTTGCCTTCAATTGTAAATGGTAGCCTTACCAGATAGAGGAGTCTTGGTTGCAGGTCCTCGGTTTTCAGTACTTTGCATATTTCATGCCAGTCCCTTAGGGCCTGAAGTGTTTCTGTTGAGAAGTCCACTGACAGCCTTATGGGAACTCCCTTTTATGTAAGTAATTTTCTCTTTTGTGCTGCCTTTAAGATTTTTTTTTTGTCTGTAAACTTTGCCACGTTAAATATGACGGGTTTTGGTGTGGGTCTCTTCAGATTTATCTTCATTAGGACTCTCTGTACTTCCTGAACTTGTGTGACTTTTTCCTTCATCAGGTTAGGCGAGTTTTCAGCCATTATTTTTTCAAACAAATTCTCTATCCCTTGTTCACTCTCTTCTCCTTTTTATAACCCCGTGATGCAGATGTGGTCCCAGAGATCCCTTGGGCGTTCCTCATTTAAAATACTCTCTTTTCTTTTTGATGATCTGCTTAGGTGCTTAGTGTTTTCTTGTCTCTAAATTGCTGATTCTGTCCTCTGCTTCATCCAATGTGCTGAATAAATGTATCTTAATACTGTTTAGATGGAAGTAAAGATGATGGGATGTGGTGGGCAGAATGTGCCCTGCCCTGGCTTATGTCTCCAGCACCTGGGGCATTATGTTAGGTTATTTGTGACAAAGAGAATTAGGCTAGCAGGTGAGATTAAGGTTGCTAATTAGTGACCATCTTTTTTTTTATTCTCATTTTTGGGGGGATTCTTTTTGCTTTTTGCTCTTCTGATTGTTTTCTGCCAATTTATCTTACAAATCTCTAATTTGATCCTCTGCTTCACTTCTTCTATTGTTGATTTCCTGTAATATAGTCTTCACTTCAGTTAGTGTATTCTTCATTTATTACTGGTTCTTTTTTATGTTTTCTATCTCTGTTTTTATGTTTTCTGTCTCTTTGTTGAAGTTGTCAGTTCACCTACTCTTCCCCTGAGTTCTTTGAGCATTCTTATAACCATTGTTTTGCATTCTGCATCTGGTAGATTGCTTGTCTCCATTTTGTTTAGTTCTTTTCTGGAGTTTTGTTCTGTTCTTTAATTTGGGACATGTTTCTTTGTCTCCTCATTCTGCCTGCCTTCCTGTGTTTGTTTCTCTCCAAGACTTGGTGGGGTGGCCTTATGTCATAGGTGTCCTGTAGGTTCCAGTGGCATAGCTTTCCTACTCACTTGAGTGAAGTGCTCCAGGTGCGTGCCCTGTGTGGGCTGCGTGCACCCTCCTCTTGTAGTTGAATCTTCATTGTTGTTGGCACCTCAGTGGGAGGAATTTACCCCCAGGCCGGTTGGCTTCTAGGATTAGCTGTGGCCACTGTGGAGGATTAGATGTGTAGGGGCAACTCCATGGAGCAGGACTTACTTTAATGGGGTTCTGGTGCCTGCTGAATCTGTGTGTTGCTCATGGAGGTGGTGGGGTGGTGCTCTGGTGTGGTGTGAAACTGAGCACTAGGTGTGCGGGTTCTCAGGACTTCTAGGAGGGGCAGGCCAAGGTCAGCTGCAACCTATACCTTGCTTGGTGATAATGGAGCTACAGAGTGATCTGCAGGTGGCTGCTATTTGTGCTGGGCTTGGAGGTAGCCAAGAGAGACCAAGCCATAAACCAATTTTGGCTGCCACTAGAGCTGGGCCTGGGGACACCTAGTGAGAGGTATGGGACACCCAAGGCCAGATGCTACTTGTTTCAGAGATTTTAGGAAAGTCCTCAGCATGAGCCAAGACAGTTCATTTGTGTGGAAAAGCCACTAAAAATCGCTTGGGTGGGCCTGCAAGTTGGGTGGGGCAGGGTCTCAGGGAATCACCGGGCCTGAGCAAACAGTGCCAGTTGGTTGACAGAGACTCAGGTATGGTGCCTGCCTGCAGGCTTTGTAGGGGAGGTCAGCAAAAACAGTAGTCTCTGCCAGCACTTCTGTCTGGGAGAAAGCTCTCACCCCGATTCCAGACAACTCTGTTCCTTCCCTTATACGCCGTTGCCCCAGTGCTAGAGCTTAGAGTGAGTGAGTTTGAGTAAACCCATGCGTGAGACCTTTAATAGAAATGCCTGGGACTCCAGAAGTCTCTGTCTCACTCAGCCACAATCCCCACTGGTATTCACAGCCAGAAGTTATGGGGATTTTGTTCTTTCTGACACAGAATTCCTGGGCTCATGGCCTAGTGTGGGGCAGGGACCCTTGGCTCCTCAAGGGGTACCTCTGCATCAGAGATATCCTTCCCAACTTTTATCTGCCACGTGTGGGTATGGGACCAAACCACTCTGTGTTTCTGCGCCTACTCTCAGTCTTGATGTGGCTTCTTTCTTATAGCCTTAGTTGTAAGACTTCTGTTCAGCTAGACTTCAGGCCTTTCTGTTGGTCATTCTCTAGTTTGTTGTAATTTTGATGTGATTGTGGGAGGTTGTGAGTACTGCATCTACCTGTGCTGCCATCTTGATCGGCTGTTCCCCTATGATATATTGATTTTTGTTCGAGCATGATACTTCATTGCTGTCTGCCTGAAAATTGATGTAATAAATTTTAAAAATCTATAATCTGTGTCCCGTGGGGCCAGAAAATGTAGTCTTTACTAGTCAGATTAAATCATTATCCTTAAGAACCAGTTGTCTTATATTTAGGATTACCTATCTCCTGTCTATTTTTGGTGACTTCAGTTGGCATTGCTATCTTTATAATTAGAAGCCTCGCTGAGGTAACATCTGTTTAGGAAGGAGAGTCTAATGCAGTGTACCTGGGTACTTGTTTAAAGCATTAATTCTTAGGTTGTATGCCAGAGATTCTAATTTCCTAGGTGGGAGTTTTGGTCTGGGACTCTTCACTTTAACATGCCCCTAGGAGATTCTGTCGACCCCGCCCCCTCCCCCATGAGAGTGGTTTACTTTTTATTCCTAGGCTGCACCAGTTAACCTGTAGGAAAATGCGATCACCAGAGAGCAAAATAAAAACCTTTGGAGTCCTTTCTTTAACTGCCTTTTACGAAAGGAGGCTTTTTGTCCTAGCTTGGCTGAGGCTTAAGTAAAGAATAGCCACTTGTGAAATACCAGTGAGTATGTTATAAAGATGTTATCAAGTGTAATGTGTCTTTCATTATCCCAGTCTGTGCGCCTTCTACAAGCACCACTGTGACAAATTCCCGTTAGCTCAGGGACAAGACAAAAAGGTTTTCTTCTAATGAATGAAGATGTTCCTACTGGGCAAGGGAATGCATCTTCCTTTTCTTGCTACAAGGACGCTTCTTATTTTCCTTCCTCAATTTTTCTTTTTGTTGTCGTTAATGGCTTTTGATCTTCCAGTACCCAGTTTTCTTTTCCCTGAATTTTGTTTCACTTTAAGTTGTTGCAGATCTTTTAAGGACCCTTTCACGTCATAGATTACAAAAGCAAGAGATTATCTCCAGATGTACCAGAATATTCCTAAGTCAAGACCACCACAGGTAGTGCTGAAACAACCTGCTTTGTCATTGCAAAGACCCCGAGGTCTTTCAGGCCAATCCTGTAGAAACGTGGTTCCGCTGCTGGAGTTGAAATTCTGAGTCTGTTTCAGCTGTGAGCTGCTGTCAGTATTGGGAGGCTCTGGGCAGCGTGCCCCTCCCTGAGAGTACTTTTGTTCAGAGCAACTCAGAATGAATCAGACTGGCAGTGTTGCTTAATGTTCACGGAAGATTCTCTGTTTTTCAGACATGAGTGATTTGAATTTACTTATATGTCTTTAAAAGAAGTGTTAGTTATCTCAGGACCTGGCCAGTCCAGGAAGCAAGGAGCACAAGAATCAAAGGCAGCTGCTGGCAGTGCCCATCCTGGACTTCTCCGGGGGAGACGAAGGAACCGTGCCCTGGGCTTAGCCCTAGGGTGGGGATGGGTCCTGGAGGAACCGCCATTGACCTCGTGAGATAGATGGAGCTAAATAGTTTTGCCACATGCCATTAAATATTCCCTGTATTGAACTCCTCCAGTTGGATTTCATGCTCATGAAGCGGTCTTCTGATTATGATGTGGCTTCTTGTGTTAGCCTGTTTATGGGAGTAGAACATATTGTTCATATGGAATTGTTTTGTTATAGTCTTTTTTAGAGTAATTTCAGGTTCCCAGCGACCTGAGAAAGTCTAGAGAGTTCCCACACACTCCTGACACCGCACGTGCACAGCATCCCCCACTGTCAACATCTCCCACCGCCAGGTGGAGTGGGACATCGTTACAGTCGATGAACCTACCCTGACACACTGTCATTGCACGGAGTCCATCCTGTACGTTTGAGTCCACTCTTGGTGTTGTGCAGTCTGTGGGTCTGGACAAAGGTACAAGGACATGTGTCCCCCATTACAATGTCACAGAACAGTCTCTCGGTCCTAAAAACCCCCTGTGCTCTGCCCCTTTATTCCTCCCTCCCCTCTGAGCCTGGGGGACCACGCGTCTCTTTTCGGTCTCCATGGCTCTGCCTTTTCCAGACTGTCACAGACTGAGAATCATTGTGTGTAGCCTTTCACATTGGCTTCTTTCCCCAGTAATTTGCTTTTAAGTTTCCTCCATGTCTTTTCATGGCTTGATAGCTCATTGCTTCTTAGTGCTAAATAATAACCCATTGTCTGGATGTAGCACAGTTTGTCCAGGCTCCAAGTTCTGGCTGTTATGACTAGCGTGGCTGTAAACACCGTGTGCAGGCTTTCGTATGGACACAGGTTTCCAGCTCATTTAAATAAGTTCCAGTGAGCATGATTGCTGGGTTGTTGGACCCATGGTTTTTAATTCTTGTGATTTCAGTGAAGTGGGGTCTGATTACAATTTTTTTCATCATAGAATGAACTCCTCACGTTGGCCAGAACGTCGAGGTTTGCGTGGGGGTTTTGTTTATCGTTATAAACTGATGAAGCTGTATTCCAGTGTCTGCTTCAGTCTTCCGTGCTTTTGACTTTTCTAGCCTGAGGCTGATCATGATCTGATTGTTACCAAACAAAAGTGGGGTTCGGCTGCCCCTATTTTTGTACCTAGCACAGCACTCTGTACACAGTAGGTACTTAATAAATAGGTGGAGGGGAGGACAGAGGTGGAGAGAATGCTCTGAAGTCTAAGGTGGTATGCGGGCATAAGGTGTCAGTTACAGAATTCACAGAACAAGGGCTGAGTCTTGGCTTCTGGAGTTAGAATGACCTGGAAATGACTTTTGTCCAGTGTGTTATTTTACCTAGATTGAACGAGGATACTGTTTACTTACAGGATTTTATTTATGTGAAGCAGATTACTGGACTAGGACTTAAAAAGTGTGTGTTGGGAGAGCTGAGGGCCTGGGTGAAAGAGGTGAAGGGATTAAGAAGCACGCATTGGTTGTTACCAAATAGTCACGGGGACGTCAACTATAGCAAGGGAATGCAGTTAATAACACTGTAGTCATTTTGTGTGGTGCCAGGTGGGTCCTGGAAATGCCGGGGTGGGGGGACACTTTGTAAAGCCTATGACTATATGACCACTGTGCTCTACACCTGAAGCTAATGTAAAATAATGTTGAAAGTGAATTGCAATTGAAAAATAAATTGAGTTTATTTGTCTGGGAGCTGACAAAAGAGGGCAATAACAGCACTTCCTTTACCTAGATGAGTTGTCTATTGTAAGGACAATGTGAGATAATGTAAGGAAAAGCTTCTGGCATTTAATAAGTGCTCAGTAAACTGTAGCCATTGTTGTTTTCTGCAACTGTGATTCTGTTGACTTTCTGAACCAAACATGCTATTGTGTTTGCTGATTGAAGCCCTTCCCCAAGGATGGTTCTTTCTCCTGGTGGTGTCTGTGATGCAGTGTCCCTCACAGGCTGTATTTGCTTACAGGAGAAGGGAGCGTTTCATCTGTCACCACCTGTCGCTCATTTGGTTTTTCTCATCCTGCTAGGACTCTGGTTAGGAGTAGAATGGGACAATCCCGAGAGGGGCAAGCATGATGGAAGCCACGAAGGGACTGTGTATTTTAAATGCAGGTAATTTTTCATTATGTATTGGCATGGTTACTTAAGATAGCATTTAATAGTTGGATAAAAGGGGGTGGAGAAGAAATGTTTGACTCTTGAGTTAGTTCTATAATGCAGAATTTGGTGTATTCTACAAAGAAATTCTATTTGTAGAGTTTTTTCTTTTTTCTTTTGTAAAGGTTTTGTTGATTATTAGAGAGAAGGGAAGGCCGGGAGAAAGAGAAGGAGAGAAACATCAGTGTGAGAGAGAAGCATCAGTTGATTGACTCTCGTATACACCCTGAGTGGGCACTGAATCTGCAGCCCAGGCATGTGTCCTGACCAGGAGTCAAACCGGTGACCTTTCACTTTGCAGCATGATGCCCAACCAACTGAGCCACACCAGTTTGACTTGCAGAGTTCTTTTCCATGTTTTTGAAAGTGACTTACAAGTAGGGTGCCTTTCTTTGTTCTTTTTTGTTTTTAAAAAAGTGGATGACTTAGCCCTGGCTGGGTAGCTCAGTTGGTTAGAGCATCATCCTGATACACCAAGGTTGTGGGTTTGATCCCTGGTCAGAGCACATACAAGAATCAACCAATGAGCCCGGGCTGGTGTGGCTCAGTGGATTGAGTGCTGGCCTGCAAACCAAAGGATCACCGGTTTGATTCCCAATCAGGGCACATGCCTGGGTTGTGGGCCAGGTCCCCAGTAGACGGTGTGCGAGAGGCAACCACACATTGATGTTTCTCTCCCTCTCTTTCTCCTTCCCTTCCCCCTCTCTAAAAAAATAAAATGAAAAAGTAGATGAATGTAAACATTTCTCATTGATTCATTAACAGTTTATAATCCATTAAGAGAATAACAAAAAAGAGACCTAGCCTAGATATCCAGTAAGAAGCATTGATTAAAGAAAATACAGAACCTCCAAAGAGTAGACTGCTAGGCCGCAGTTAGAAAAGCTTTCTCTTATCATCAGAAATCACACCTCCTTTTGCATATTTATAAACATTTGTCACTGCTTGACTTAGAGAAACTTCGTGAAAGCTCAAAAAGGGTGGCGGGGAATTTCAGGCAGAGTTTTGTTTCCCTTGGGTTTCAGTTACTCAAAAGGATTTCTTAATATTAAACTTACTTTTCTTCAGATGTGGTTCTCTGAACACAATCATGGCCTGGAAATCAGGAGGTCCCTCACTCTCCTTTAACAATCATTATGACCCCGGACAGGACTCAGCTTACTAGCCTCCAAAATGAAGGTCAAAGTTAGATAATATTGATAGCAAAATGTGTTTCCTAGCCCCCCATTCTGCAACTTTGGAAAGTGAGGGTAGCAGAAGAATCACCTTGTTTCTACAGGCCAGCTGTGAGGCGGGCATGGCGTGGGTCCAGCTTGGGCTCTGCCCCGGGTTCCTGGTGAGGGAGGTGTGGACACAGAAATTTCTAGCCTGGCCTGTTGATCCCTTACTCCCCAAATTTTTCCTGTGCAGCCTCCGCAGCACACTTCCCTCTTCCAAAACCTTGCCCAGATCATCCAGGATCAATGGTCTCTGGATGTGATGTGTTTGCAGCCTTGCTTTCTCTGAGTAGAAACCTCAAGACTTGGTTCCTTGCTGGCTGACCTAAGATTTGCCCCGAGGTGCTGGTAAGTGGCTCAGGTCTGGGGTATTGACTTGGTGTTCGTATACCTCCCCTTGGAGGAAGCATTTCCTTCCTTCGTTCTGTCTTCCAGTGTAGTCAAGCCTGAGCACGTATGAATCAAACACATCTTACTACAAATTACTTCTGTTTCATTACAACGGGTATTTTGTTGACTTTGAAGTCCTGTATGGGTAGGTGATATGGTCTGTGGATTCCACATCAGGGTATTTGGGTGGCAGTATAAATAAAAGGGAGCATCGGCCTGGCGGGGCAAAGACCCTGGTCTAGATGAAAGACTCTCCCTGTCCTTCGTGGTTGGTGGCGTGCGTGCTGGTGTTCATTAGAGCGTGACTTTAACTAGTGGGGATCGTACCATTGTCCAAGAACCTCCGAGTCCGACCAAAAGGATTTATACCACACGTGTGTTTTTTTACGTTAACTCAGATCTCTTACTAATATGTTAGTTACACATCTTCCCTTTTAAGAAGTCTTTTTATATTTCAAATTTTACTTGGAAAGCCATAATAACGAGATAAGTATTTTACCACAAGTCAAACATTTTCTTTATGTTTAGGTACTATTTTAATGAAGCCATAGCAATTTATAATTGCTAGGTCATACATTTTTACGTCCTATGCTGGTGAAATTGGTAAAGGACAAAATGGTGGTGTACCCATTTTAAATAGGAAAAACAGGAGTCGAAAGTTGTCATGATAGCACAGTGAGGACCCCCATTTCTCCAGAAGCGTGTGTGAATATGAAATGGCCGAGTGTGTTAGATGTATGCGTGTAACAATATAGCTTGCCTTATACCTTACCAAGATAACAGGATGTGTGAGCGGGGTGTTGAGTGAGCCCAGCTTCTTGAGTGTCCCCAGTGTCTCAGGTTGGTAGGGCGACACTGCTGTTCAGGTTGGGTGCTGCTCTCTAGGAAAAAAACGTGAGAACGGACAGCGTGGTTTTCAGGGCTCGTCTCATGGTGCACACTCTTCCCAGCACCCTTTGCCCAGCCAGTTCAGCCCCCGTGCATCTCAGGAGACTCCAGTTAAGCACAGAGTCAGCCCTGACTGGTGCGGCTCGGTTGGTTGGCCGTTGTTCCGAAAAGCAAAGGGTTGCTGGTTCAATTGTGGTCAAGGCACCCTCCTGGGTTGTGGGTTCAGTCCCCGGTCGGGGCGTGTCTGAGAAGCAAAGGATCGATGTTTCTCTCTCATCCTCTTTCTCCCTCCCTCCCTTTCCCTCTCTCTAAAAATAAAATAAATGAAATCTTACAAAAAAAAAAAAGAATAGAATCACATGTGCAAGGGTCTAACCTCTGCTTTAATGATGACCTTAAAAAGAATATAGGATGGGCTTTAACCCAGGGAGTAAATATTTTCAGTCATCTTACAGTGTTTCCTTATTGAATCACATCTGTTCCTTATTCTGAGTATCTGTGGTGGCTATGACAGGTGTTATTTGTATCTTTCAGTGATGACCAAGTGCAGTGACGAGTTGTGAGTAGAGTATGAAGAACTACTGTTGAGCCGAAATCCTGGCTGTGGCCTCTTCCCCATCGTCGTTTCTCAAAAAAGGGTAGATTGTTTTTTCCTTGAACGGTTGGATGGGCAGTGGACCAGATCGCTTGCCAGGCCCCCTCTGAATATGGGTTTTGATCATTTCATGTCACTCTTCAGTTCAGTCTGATCTGTGACGCAGTCTGAGGTAAACATGGCAATCTCCTGAGCTGTTGCCACCCACAAGTAATATTTGTGATGCTGTGAACTAATAGTTTCCAGATTTTCCCAAAATTCACGATCGTGAACCAGTCACCCGTGTCTCTCCTAGGGACTCTCTTCTCCTTCCCTCGTCTTTGCAGGGGGTTGAGAGGCCCAGTTAAGGTGATTAACCTTGAAGTTCTCTCTACCTTGTCCCTCAGTAGCCGAGTGCTTTGCCGTTTTGTTTTTGTTTTTGTTTTGAAATTTCAACCTAAACTAAAAAGTCTACTGTAAACAGAACTGCATGGACCCATATGCTCCCACTCAGCTCTTATATAAAATGTTCTCTGTTGGGTGCTCTTCCTCTCAGGGGCAGGCCCACGCCTTTCCCTTCCTCCTCTTCTCCAGGCGCCTTACCTTGGCGTTTCTCTCCCCTAAGCTCCAAGGGCCCTTCTTTTGCTTGAGTAAGTTGTTTCCTGAGCTTAGGCAGCTGACCTGGCTTACTTCTACTAGCTCTGTAACTTTCTAAATAAACCTTTATCTTACGATTTGAGAATAAAATAAAATGTTCTCTTTCCAAGCAATTACATAATTTCTATTTTCTGGCGAGCAAGAACGCTTAAAATCGTATAGCGAGTACAACCTAACTTTAATTCTTGGTGTCAGAGGGGACATCCATTCCAGACTGTGCCCACAGCATGGGATAACTTAAAAAATGGAAACCCCTTGATGTGCCAGCCTGAGGTTGTGGTATAGTGGGCTGAGATTCTCAGATGAGCATCAGTGGGTCGGTGTAAAATACTCTCCTGGTATGGTGTAAAGTGTTAGAAGCATTTTTAAAAAATCACTAAATGTGCTACTGACAATATTGTCTCCCTGCCTGAACATCTCCGCAAAAGGAGAAGACAGCAGTTTTATTTGGGGGTGTGTGTATGTGTGTTTTCCTTAAAATTTTTTCCAAGTACAGTTGACATTCAGTATTAATTTATGTTCGTTTGAGGTGTATAGCATAATAGTTAGAGAACTACATACTTTACAGAGTGGTTCCCCTGATAACTCTAGTACCCACCCGGGACCACACACGGTTATCACAGTGTTACTGACTCTATTCCCTGTGCTCTACTTTATACCCCTGTGGTTATTTTGTAGCCACCGATACTACTTCTCCATCCCTTCACGGTGCACCCGGTATTCCCCACCTTCCTCCCCTTTAGCAACCCTCAATTTGCTCTCTGTATCTGTGCTCTTGTTCTTTAGATTTCACAAATGACTGAAATCATACGGTACTTGTCTTTGTCTGTCTGACTTACTTCTCTTAGCATAATACCCCCAAGTCTATCCATGTTGTTACAGACGGTAAGATTCCATTCTTTTTTATGGCTCAGTCACTTTCCCATGGTGTGTGTGCCCCGCTGCTTCAGCCACTCGTCCGCTGACAGGCACTTGGGTTGCTTCCCTGTCTTGGCTATTGTATGTGTTGTGTATAACGCTGCAGTGAGTATAGGGCACCTTCTGGGTTCATCTTTTCCAGTTAGTGTTTTGATTTCTTCAGATATATACCCAGAATTGGAATTGTCAGATCGTGAGGTAGTCCCATTTTTAATTTTTTGAGGAGACTCCATTCTGCTTCCCACAGTGCCTGCACCAGGCTGCATTCCCAGCAGCAGTGCACGAGGGTTCCCTTTTTTCCCATCCTCGCCAGCACTTGTTGTTTGTTGACTTATTGATGATAGCCGTTCTGACCAATGTTGAGGTGATATCTTACTGTGATTTTAATTTTCATTTCTCTGATGATTAGTGATGTTGAACATCTTGTCATTTGTCTATAGGCCATTTGTATGTCCTCTTTGGAGAAGTGTCTGTTCAGGTCCTGTGCCCATGTTTTAGTTGGATTATTTGTTTTTTGTGTTGAGTTATATGAGGATTTTCTTTTTTAAAGATTTTATTTATTTTTAGAGAGTGGGCAAGGGAGGGAGAAAGAGAGGGAGTGAAACATCGATGTGAGAGAGAAATATCAATTGATTGCCTCTTGTATGTGCCCCGACTGGGGACCGAACCCACAACCCAGGCATGTGCCCTGACTGGGAATTGAACCCGTAACCCATTGCTCTGCAGACCGATGCCCAACCAACCGAGCCACACCAGTCAGGACGAGCTGTATGAGTTCTTTACAAACTTTGGAAGTTAATCCCTTATCAGATATATCATCGATGAATATCTTCTCCCATTCAGAAGGTTGTCTTTTAGTTTTGTTGATGGTTTCCTTTGCTGTGCAAAAACTTTTTAGTTTGATATAATCCCTTTTGTTTATTTTTTTCTTTTGTTTCCCTTGCTCAAGGATATATGTGGGAAAAAATACTACTATGGGAAACGTACAAGATTTTACTGCCTATATTATCTTCTAGGACTTTTATGGTTTGGGGTATAACATGTAAGCCTTTTTTTCTCATAAGTCTGTTAATAACAGCAAATGAAGAAAACATAGTAAGTCCCATGGTGAGGGTTCCTTTTCACTCAGGGATCACCACCAACAGAAACACCTAAGACTGAAATTCAGAACGCTAAGCACGTAAATTAATGACCATTGATTTCCAAAGGTGACTGCAGAACCATCTTTTCCAATTAGTGTTTTAGATTTCTTCAGGTATATACCCAGAATTGGAGTTGCCAGATCATAAGGTAGTTCCTTGTGGGGACTCTACCTTAGAAAGGGTTTAGAGAGGGTCTGCAATCAAAAGGGTTTAGAAAACAGGGAAAACACATTGCAGAATGCGCCAAGAGGTGAACAAACTGGCAGGGGCAGAGGGACCATGAACCAGCTTGGCAAAAATTCTCACCCTGCTGCTTTTGAGGGGGATTATAAAGACTGGGCCAAGAGGGAGCTGTTGAGGGGGGCAGCGACAGGGAGGGGTCTGCCCAGTGCACAGCCATCACCCTTTGAGATGAGGAGGGATGGGGGTGGGGTGTAAGAGGGACAGAGGCATTTGCCAATTTCCTGGCAGAAATAATTACAGGCCAGACTATCTTATTCTCTCAACCACAATAACACCAACAGAAATAAAGAATTCTTTAAAATATAAAATAAAACTGCCCTGGCTGGTGTGGCTCAGTGGATTGAGCTCCGACCTGCGAACCAAAGGGTCGCCGGTTTGATTCCCAGTCCAGGGCACATGCCTGGGTTGCAGACCAGGTCTCCATTGGGGGGTGCGTGAGAGGTAGCCACACATTGATATTTCTCTCCCTCTCTTTCTCCCTTCCCCTCTCTCTAAAAATAAGTAAATGAAATCTTAAATATATATATATTAAAAAAACAAAACTGACACCAGAAGTTTCCAGAACAAGAGCTTTGCTTAAAATGACTTTTGTTTCATGCCATTGAGCAGCAAACCACTGTACAAAAATGTCCCAGACAAGAGCAACAACACGTGACTAGGTTTTCCTGAGCCCAAACTGACGCAGTCTATCTACAGAAAAGGAAGGCTCACTCCCTGTACTGACCACCCAGCTCCCGGAGGGTGGGGCAGGGCCTGCAGCAGGAAGGTCCCTCCGCAGTCTGGGGCCTTGCCAAGGAGCACACAAAGGCCTGCAGGCCCCCTCTTATATCTGCTACAGATTTACCAAAACCAGCACCACACCTGAGTGTTTATCCTGCAATGTCAGGCATGGTCCTTCTTTTTACATGTATATATTTTTTTAATTTTTGATGTTAGAGAGAGGGGGAGGGAGGGGGAAAAGAGGGAGAGAAACCTCCACGTGAAAGAGAAGCATCGATTCATTGCCTCCCACATGTGCCCCAACCAGGGACCGAACTCACAACCCAGGCATGTGCCTTGACTGGGAATCGAACCGGTGACCCTTCGGTTTGTAGGATGATGCCCAACCAACTGAGCCGCACTGGCCAGGGGCTTGGCCCTTTTTCTTCCTTCCCATATCTCCCCTTCAGTCTTCCAAAGAGGACAGTTGACTCTGGATCAACACCTAGAGACCTAGGGAAGATTTTTGGCCAAGGGAACAGGAGAAAGGGCCTTCCACCACCTAGTGAGCCACCCAGCTTACTCTCCCGGCACCACCCAGCCCCAATACCTGTGCCTGGAGATCTGCTGACAGTTTGTTATCTGTGGGGAGCTGTGCCTACTCCTCAAGACACTGAATTATCAAGCAGCACAAAGAGCAAAGCCCTGGCTGAGGCTGCAGCTTTAGAGATGATCTGATAGCTGGACCTGTGGTACTGGACGGAAAGTGCGCCGACCCCCAGCTTAGCCCAACCACTCGGCAAGCAGCTTCTGTGAACGCTGAGAAGTTCAAGGAGAAAGAGAGAGTACTGACTTGTGCAGACAGAGTCTGTGCCTTTCTCATAAGCTCACAGAAGCACACCATCACTGGGAAGAAAATGCGCCAGATCATCTCTGGTGTCCAAAACCACATACACGGGACCGCAAGCAGGCATGATCGCATTCCTGCTCTTCTGAGCTGATGCCACAGGTTGGACCGCTGAACAGCTGTTCTCATGGGCCCAGATCCTTGGCCAAGGCTACCCAGGGACTTGAGGGAACACTCATTTCTCTTCTTAGGGCTGTTTTAAAAGAAGGTGTCCACTCCTACAGACACTCTGTCAAACACACTGAGCTCGCACACTCTGGCTAGTGACCCGGAAACTTGGCCATTGGTTGGGGAACCTCCTTGGCACTGAAAGGAAGGCCCTGAGGAGGAGCTGGGAAGTCCAGGCCCACTGGTGAGGATGCCACACTCCAAGGCAGGTCGTCCTGGTTCTTGGCCAGGTTTGGCCCAAGGTGTGAGTGAGGTACAGACCAATTCAGATGCGTGCTGCTGCCTAAACACTTCAAACAGAGTCCCTGATGCCCTGTGGAGCCTCTGGACTAGGCTCACTCTCTGTCCCTTCCCTCTCCGTGTGTCTGAGCGGGTCTGGCCCCCAGAAGCCCTGCATCTCCCCTTCACTTACTCCCTTCCCTGACAGGTGTATCTGTCTTTGGCCTGGCCAGGGCAGGCACATGGCTTTCACTTTCTTCTTTGCTTCCAAGCAATAGAAAGTGCCAGCCAGAGTGGGACTCTGAGCTGTAGCCAGGGCAAAGGCAAGCTTCAGAGGCATGCCAGTGCAGGGAAAGCTCAGGCCGACTGGCAACCTGTGCCATGCCACAGGGAGGAAAAGAGCTTCTGCAGAGTCACTTATGCCTCTGGCCAGCCGAGGCACGCCATCTGCCTACAAAGACTCCATGCACTGGTAGGGGCAGGATAGGCCTCTAAGGGCTCCACCCCCCATGAGCTCCTTCCAACTTTTCCTTTTGTGAAGAGGCAGAGAGGCACTGAGGCCTTGCATGTTCCCTTAATGGCTCATCCTCCACGCAGCACTTTGATGGTGGGCAAGGCAAACCTAGCCAATCAGAAAGTGCCTCTTCTGGCCCTGACTGGTGTAGCTCAGTGGATTGAGCATCAGACTGTGAGGCAGAGGGTCACTGGTTCGATTCCCAGTCAGGGCACGTGCCTTGGGTTATGGGCCAGATCCCTAGTCGGGGTCACATGAGAGGCAACCAACCACACATTGATGTTTCTCTTTCTCTCTTTCTTTCTCCCTTCCCCTCTCTAAAATAAATAATAAAATCTTAAAAAAAAGAAGTGCCTGTTTTGGAAGGCAACCCTAAGGTGAGAGGCACTAAGAAAAACTTGTCCAAGCCCTCAAAGACAGCAGGAAATGAAGGCTGCATGTCATGAGGAGCTCATGGGGACTAAGGGTGCCCAGTGTTCTCCCTCTTGTTGCCCCACACGCTGGGGATTGATCACCTCAGTGCCAGCAGGCCTCTGCAAAAGGGCGGTTCCATGGACACTGCCCTGGGCCTCGCCTCGCTCGGAGAGACTTCTCTACATTCTGCTGCCTCCTGTAGGTCCACCTGCTAACGTCGTAACCACTGAGTCACTGAAGCTCTCATATAGTAGGACCTAAGATACCGAACTGGCCCAGGGCAACTCGGTTGTCTAGAGTGGGAGATGGGAGGGGAGGCCCGCCAGAGGAAGTCACCGAACCATCTTTTATGTTCTTGAGAAAATCTATTCTTAGTATAAGCTAGCAAGGAGTCAGCAAAAGCCCAGCCACTGCCTCCCTTCTTGAAATCCATGCGTGACTTACCTAAAGTCTTTGAACAAAAGGTCTTCCATTTGGAGCTCTTGAATCTCCACCCATGGGGACTTAATTCCTTGGTACCCCCCTTTCAACCTAGACATGGGTGTGGGAGTAGGCAGGGTAAACAGTTCAGCACTGTGTCTGGCTGCAGTGACAATGCCTGGCCCTAGGGAAACAGTACCAGCGGGATCTACAGATCTCCCCAAACCCAGGATGCTGGCATATTCTGTGAAGCCACAAAATGCACTGACAGGAGCCCCTCCAGAAAGACGCCCTGGTGCAAGGATTCTCCAAACTCAAATATCCAAAAACAAACGAGCAAGCAAATAAAAGCCCAAAAGCAAAAAACGCAAGCAAACAAACAAAAACCAACTCTAGCTTATCCTTCCCTGAAGCCACCTTTACAAAGAGAGAGGGTATTTAAGGGGCACTCAAGTTTAAGATGGCATCTATTACCAACATTGAACTGAAATGGAGCATATAAGTCAAATCTGTCTTCTGTTTTCTCAAGTTACCACTTCTGTTGATTGATTTCTATGCTCACTTTTGATTGGGATGTGAGCTAGCTTCTCATCTCTCGCAGGCAGAGTGTGCCCGGGGTCCTGCCTACAATTACTTGTGGACATTTAAACTTTGTCCACTCCATATTTGCCATTGCAGCAGCTCTCTATCCCCTTCAGTGGAATCAAGCTCTTGGACTGGGTAGTGCCCCATCTCCCGCTGCAGGCAGCCTTCTGGAAAGTGTGGCTGGTTGGCTGCTTGCTTTGAGTCATGGGACACCAATGGGAAGAATCTGGCCAGTGCTATTTTGGCCACGAGTTGGGAAATCCCATGGCTCTTGGCTTACTGCTGGTGTAGAAGCAAGGCCTTGGTCCCCTTACAGTGGGGGCTTTGTTTGAGACGAAAGGGGACCCCAGCCTAACGTAGGTCCCTGGCAGTGGGGTAGTGAAGCACAACCAGTCTCGTCACTCCTGTGCCAAACGAACTACTGCTTGTTGTTTCCTTTCTCCTCAACCAGCTATTGTTAAAGTGCCAACACACAGAGTGAAAGCTACTGACTACTGTCTCCCTAGGTAAGGCCACTGGGAGCAGGAAGAAGGGGCCGAGGGGCCGAGGACAGACCCACCCCTCAGCACTACACCCAGGCTCCAGGCAGTGTCCTGGTAGGAAGAGCTGGGGAAGGAAGATGGTGGGAGAAGGGGACGGAGAGGAGGAAAAAGAAATACACCAAACGTTGTACTGTCCTCCCCATGATTTCATTAAGAACTGGGTGTTCTCCAATCAAGTCTTGTTTCCTCAAGGAGAAAAAAAAGCACCTTCAGTCTATATTCTTGGCTGGAAGCCGGAGCAAATCCAGCAGATATTTACACAAGGGCCCAACCATGTATGAGAACAGGATGACCAGCTTCCTGTGGGTCATGGTCATGAGAGTCTGGTGTCCCGAGGCCCAGGTGTGATACCAGGGACTGTGTAATGGGTCTGAGATGGCCGGACACAGCATGTTGTTTCAACTCCCTTCAGTGACCAGGTCCAGGGTTTTGAGACACTGAAGTGGTGAAAGAACATGAGGCCTGGTGGGAGAGGCGCCCACTGGAAACAGCCGAGGGGCTCTGGGGTGAAAGCACCTCCTTTCCAGAGCAGGCAGATGGGTACCACGTAGAGCATAACATGCAAAGGCAGTAAATCTCCATTTAAAGGGGAGCAGCCAGTGTTCACTGCAGGAAACAGCAAGGCCAGAGAGCTCCATTCAACATGTGCATCTATAGCTTGAAGATGATGATGTCTCCCGGACATGGAGGGCAGGCCAGGAGAAAAATAGGCATCACGGTAACCAGGCGACGGGTTGAGCAGGTAGATGACAGTCTTGGTGGTGAACTTAAAAGCCCACTTCTACCCCGAAGGTCAGCCACAGGGCTACTAAGAGCAGATTCTTGCTCAGGCTCTCCTTGCCTTTTTCTGGCCACTGGGTCACCTGCTGTGGCTGGCAGCCATGGCCATCCCTACTGCCCTCCTTTGTCTGCCTCGGGATGTGCTGCAAGGCCACCAGGATCTTCAACAGGGCCACGGGCAGGACCACTGCACTTTCCAGCAGCCACTGCTGCCAAGAGAGGAAGGCAGCCCAGTTGGGGCCCCCACTGCCTGGAAAGCTGGAGTCCACGCCCCCACAGAGCCAGTCCAGGAGACTTTGGCAGCTGTACCAGGACATGATAGGAAGTGGTCAAGAGTGAGATGGAACGCAAGCTCAGAGAGTTGCTTGGGTGGTGGGACCTGTACGGAGGGCACACCCCACACCTGCACTCCACTCCAGACATGGGG
This sequence comes from Macrotus californicus, assembly GCA_007922815.1. Taxonomy (NCBI): domain Eukaryota; kingdom Metazoa; phylum Chordata; class Mammalia; order Chiroptera; family Phyllostomidae; genus Macrotus; species Macrotus californicus. The sequence continues at coordinate 48,171 of VMDR010004542.1, forward strand.
ACACCGAGAGCAGGGGAGGGGAAGCTGCATTTGAGGCCTGTGGTAAAGTGCTGGCTCTAACTTGTCCCCACGGTTGTCTGGGGAGCCCCCTGCGTTTTTCCAGTGGCTACCAATGAGGCAGGGTTGTAAGGAGCTGTTGGACAAATAGGCAGATTGGCCTGCTGCCCTGGCTCAGGCTACCTCTTGGTGGTTACGCCTGGCATGGCTCCCCCTGTCTTCCTCCCTGTGTCCATTTAAGTCTTTAATTCATTTTGAGTGTGTTCTTGTGTATGGTGTAAGAAGGTAATCTAGTTTCTTCTTTTTTTTTTTTTGAATGTGTCTGTTCAGTTTTCCTAATACCATTTATTGAAGAGTCTGTCTTTATGCCATTGTATATTCTTGGCTCCTTTGTCGAATATTAATTGCCCACATAGGCGTGTGTTTATTTCTGGGCTTTCCGTTCTTTTGATTTATGTGTCTGTTTTTATGCCGGTACCATGCTGTTTTGATTATGATAGCCTTGTAGTATAGTTTGATATAGGTAGTGTTTTGTTTTGTTTTTTAATCCTTACCCAAGGACATACTGATTGATTTTAGAGAGAGGGGAAGGGAGGGAGAGAAACACTGATGGATTGCTTGCTTCTCATGCTGCCCCCCTGGGGACTGAACCCACAACCTAAGCATGCAGCCTTTTAGTTTTACAGGATGATGCTCCAATTAACTGAGCCATACTGGCCAGGGCTCTAACTTTATTCTTCTTTCTCAAGGTTGCTTTGACTATTGGGGTCTTTTGTGTTCCATATACATTTTAGGGTTATTTGTTCTAGTTCTATGAAACACTGTTGGAATTTTGATAGGGATTGCATTGAATCTGTAGATGGATTTGGGTGACATGGATATTTTAATGATGTTAATTCTTCCAACCCATGAATATGGTATATACTTGCATTTATTTTTATCTTCAATTTCTCTTTATTTTGTCTTAAAGTTTTCCTAGTGCAGATGTTTGACCTCTTTGGTTCGATTTATTCCTAGATATTTCATTCTTTTTTATGTAGTTGTGAATGGGATTGTTTTCTTAATTTCCCTCTGATAGTTTGTTATTGGCTTATAGAAATGCAACCCATTTCTGAATATTAATTTAGTATTTTGCTACTTTATTGAATTTATCAGTTTTAATAGGATAGTTTTGGGTGAACTCTATTAGAGTTCTCTCTAGATGGTATCGTGTCATCTGCGAGAGGTTTCATTCGGGAAGCCTCCCCTGACTTACAATAAAATAAAAATTGTGTCACTCAGAAGCAGTTTATGAAAAGATGCATTTACTGGGCTGTTTTTCTGTTGGGAAATGAGTTCATCAGGTCAGTTCTTTAGATGTTTCCGCAGTGTGCGTTGAATGAAAGTGAGGACTTCTCTCGTGCGGAATGGCATGTTTGCGGCTGGCTGGAAAGGCCCCGCGCGTGCCCGTAGCAAATGGCACCAAGATGAACAGCACTCAGGAGAAAGTCCTCAGAGAACAGCCTCTCCCAGCACCTAAAGCCCCAGCAGGAAAGATGCTTCCTGTGAGAGTTGTAGAGTTTGTTGGGGACCTTTTACTTTTTCAGCAGTGTTGTCAGAGTCAGCCGCTAAATATACACAGTGCACCAAAGTGAGAAATGTGAGTTTCAGATAGTCATTTCTCAATATAAGAATGGGACATGCGTGGGGCACACTGATACTAAAAAATAATTTGCTGTTTATCTGAAATTCAAGTTTAACTGGGCATCCTGGCTTCCATCTGATAGCCCTGTTGGGGAAATAGGGCAGACTGAGGGTTGGTATAGAACTTTGTGAGAGTCTCACACTTCGGCACAGACCCAGGTCAGGATGCCAGTGGACCTGGTGGGCAGAAGCACGAAGGAGCTTGGACAAGCTGAATGCTTACAAGAGAGAAATTTTTGTACTCTCCTCCCACCAAATCCCTGTTTCCCCCCCCCAATTTTTTCTCTTTAGATAGTATTCAGAATTTCAGTGTTGGGATGCAACATCTTAATATTAATCTAGAATCTCTGTGAACTCTGTGTAAATTATCAGTTGATCTTTGGAGATTCTTGAAGTTGCTGGGCACTCATTCAGCTAGTATTTTTTATTGTTTGCTGGGCTGTTCTGTTTTCTGAGAAAGTGTCCAGGATGTTCCAGAAGACACTGATCTTTGATGTTACCTTCCGATCTGCAAAGGGCATCGTAGGTGGTAAATGGAACAGTAATAAAGATCTCTTCTTGAATTATTCAGGTACAAATTTAGGAACCAGCTAAAAACCATGCTATTTGTTTTGTATTATTTTCTCATTTATTATAAATGTATTGGTTTTTTAAACTTATACTCTCATACTTATTTTTTCATTTAAATCATGTACTATTTGAAAAACAGGTTTTCCTTTTTCTATTTCATTTCACTGGAATTTCAGGTTTCACTTTTTCATAAACAAAACCTTGTAAATGTGAGACTTTAGGAACAGTCTCTTTGATATAAAGTTCATTGTTGTCCACACTGAGACGGGCTGAGGTATAGAAACTCATGTTCTGAATTGTCTGGAATTATTTTTCCAGCACCTAACAGACACATCTTGGGATTTGGTTCAGTCTTGTGTGAGTTAAATGTTTCACGCCAAGAACTTGTAGCTGTCAGTAAATACAGAGCCTCTTTGCCTGCTCTCCTAACAGGACATTAAGAGGGACAACCTAAGGGATCTTCGTAATTTACTTCAGAAAAAGCACTTTTATTTCAGCCATTATGTTTTATTTAAAATATTATAGTTCTATAAATGTTTATTTCAGTAGTAGTGCTTCTTCTTGCTACTTTCCTCACTCTGTAAGGTATTTACAGGTGGGACCCTGCCTGATGCCTGTCCCTCTACTCTCTCCCCAGCCCCTGCTCACCCCGAGGGATCTCGCTCAGGTTCTTTCAGTGTGACTACGCACCAGAGCAGGGGACATTTTTGTGCTCTAGCTCCTTTTGAGAGACATAAAATAGTGTTTTTAAAAATAGGAAATAAAATATAATTACATTACAAAGAAAATTCAGTCACGGTGAAATAAAATAAAAATATTTAAAAATTATGATACTGTTGTACCTATTTTTAAATAAATCACATTAAATCAGATCTACTGATGGGTCTAATAACTATTAAAATTTTGAGGTAGTGATAAGAATGAATGATTTTTTAAGATAGTGGTGACAGTTGTAAAAGATACAAAAGTGTTTGATTTCTGTTAGTAAGAAGAAGGTACTACAAATATGACCACGGTTTGTTGCCTGGATTTATAATTGATGGAAGTACTGAGTTTTGTTTAGTGTTAGTGAAAATAGTGATTTTCCCATCTATTTCAGTTAGCTATTGATGCATGACAAACACCCCCATACTTGGGGCTTAAAACAACCCCTTTACAGCTCGTGAGTCTGTGTTTCCGGGATGTGGGTGGGGCGTAGTGGAGCCGACTGGGCTGCCTCTGTCCAAGGGGACAGCTGAGGGACCCACAGGGTCTTGCACAGCTGCGAGCTCGGGGCTGGTCGTCAGCTGGGGTTCCTGGGGTTCCTCTCTCTCTGCGCATGGCCTCGGCCTTTCACTGTTGTCGAGTGAGCTGGAGCTGCTTACACAGCCTCTGGTTCCCAATATGGTGGGAGTGGGGGCTGTGATGCCTCCTAAGGCCTAGGCTCCACTCTGTCGGTAAAAGCAAGGTCCCAGCTGAGTCAGCATTCTAAAGGAGGGAAAGTGGATTCCACCCGTCTGTGGGACAAGTGGCAAAGTCACATTGCCAAGGGGCATGTGGGCTGAGAGTCACCTGTGGAAATAATCTGCTTTAACAACCTGCTGGTCACAAGTCACAGCACTTCCTCACGCAGAGCTCACTCCGTACCTTCAAGAGTCTTGCCCTCTTTCTTGGCATTGGCCAGAAGTGCAGGGTGTCACTATCTAAATGATTCCAGATCCCAGCAAGGCTCCTTGGGTGCAGTTCTGGCGCAGATGTGGGGGAGGAACGCTGGGCCTGGGGACCTGTGGAGCCTGGAGCCCCCCTCCCGCCCCGATGCAGTCCTGAGAGGGACGCAGCACCAGACGAGACAACCCTGCTCCAGAAGGGCAGGGAGGGGAGCTCCCAGCTGGCCTGGTCTGCAAGTGCCCCTCACACGCAGGGCTCCTTCGGGTGTATCCAGGCTTTCTGGAAGTCCATCTTTCCAATAAACATGAGAGTCCTGGATGGCCCTGTTCAGATTGTGATGTTTGTGGAATGAAAGCCCCGTGTGTCGTTCCTGGCTCTCAGAAATGTTGAGTTGTTACACACTTCTTTCTCACTAGTTGCTGCCCCCATATAACATTCGAAACGGTGTTTAATCCTTACTTGTGCATTAATGTTTAAAGATGAAAATCTCAAATTACTGACAACGTATTTCTTGACATTTTTTGCTCACATTTAAAAGATGTTAACCTTTACCCTGGCTGGTGTGGCTCAGTGGATTGAGTGCTGGCCTGCGAACCAAAGGGTCACCAGTTCAATTCCCAGTCAGGGCACATGCCTGGGTTGTAGGCCAGGTCTCCAATAGTGGGCATGCAAGAGGCAATCACACATTGATGTTTCTCTCTCTTTCTCTTTCCCTTCCCCTCTCTCTAAAAATAAATAAAATCTTAAAAATATAACCATTAACCTTTTTAAAAACGATTTTTGTTTTGTCCCTCGACATTTCTTTTTTTAAAAAAAGATTTTATTTTTAGAGAGAGGGGAAGGGAGGGAGGGAGAAGGAGAGGGAGATAAACATCCATGCGTGAAAGATACGTGGATTCGTTTGCCTCTCGCACGCCCCCATTTGGAGACCTGGCACGCAACCCAGGCATGTGCCCTGACTGGGAGTCAAACCAGCAATCTTTTGGTTCGCGGGCTGGCATTCAGTCCACTGAGCCCCACCAGCCAGGGCTGCCCCTCAACATTTCTTAATCTGTCTTTGGAAGCAGTTAAGGTTTGGTTATCTCCACTGTGTAGTTCTGGTCTACACGAATGCAGACATTAAGTTCCACGGTGGCGATGCTAAGCTCTTGCTCTTCACACTCCAGGCTGGGTCACACCATGTCCTTTGAGCCCACACCCAGCAGTGCTGTGTTCATGGGTGAATAGACCTAGACGGTTAGGTGGACATATCACATCTTGCTTAATGTGGCAGGGTTTTTTTCTGGGAGGCATAAGCATGTTCAATTGTCACCAGTGGTGGCTGTCAATCATTATTTCTGTTCTAATTCGATCCTGTGGCTTCTCCCAGCAAGAGGTAGAGGCTCTTTCCCTTCCCTTGAGTCTAGGTGGCCTGTGCCTGACTCTGACCAGTGATAGAAGTGACCTTGTGTCAGTTCTGGCACAAAGAGGTTGTACAGTTTCTCTTTTCACTCTTGGAAGCCTGTCACCCCCTAAGAAGTCTAAATCCCCTGCTAGGAAGAGCAGCCTGGCAGCCCCAGGTGCCCTTGCCCTCTCCCAGGGGCAGGGACCTGAGGGGAGCCATCTCAGCTGAGCCAGCGAGCCCCAGAGCTGAGAAATTGCAGATCATTGTTTTAAGCCACCGCACTCTGGGGTAGTTTTTAGGTAACAATAGGTAACTGGGACAGATAATTTCATGCCCAAGGGGTTGAGTGACTGCCTTGCTTAGGTTTATAACGATATTTTCAACATTCTCACAATGGAATTATGTTGTCATTGGTGGTGACAACATGTACCACAGGGGCCCATCAAGCAAGTGTGGGAGTTATTACTTAAATTTAGTCTGGCCTCTGGCTTGTCCCAGCATTTCAAAATAGGTAGGTGTATTTTTAACAGTATATTAAATGTGTAACTGTAACCGTCATGCAAGGCAATATTATGATGGCTTATATTTTGTTATGGCTTATTTAATTGTCATAAGTAACCTCATTTGGTAGGGATTTATAGATGGGGAAACTTAGGCTGAGAATGTGAATTCGGCCACCTGAGGTCATGCAGCTGGTAAGTCATGGAGCCAGGAACCCACTGTCGCCCAGCTCCACACCTGCTGCCCCCTCCATCCCACTGCCTCCTCCCATTGCAGGAACGGGCATGCTGGCTAGGATTTTAACGTGAGGACTCTGATTAACAAAGTCAGCCGAGACAGAGGCATGGGAAAGGATAGCACACCAGAGTCAGAAACGCACTTGTGGTGTTGGCGAGGACACCTGTGTAACAGTGGGTCCCCGTGTCCCCACCTGACACAGACGGACTAGTGAGTGCTGCTGAAGGTGGGACACCAGGCCCACCCACCAGAGAGAGCATTGTTGGAAATGAGCAGGCTTCTGGGCCCAGCCCAGCCCCAGGGTCAGTGTCCCTGTGTGGGTCCCGTCAGGTTACAATGCGTTGTTTTCCAGGAAGCTTCCGGTCGACAGCGACCCTCTGAGATCACAACAGACTCAGCACTTGGTTTTGCTGTGGCAGAGGATTTAATTTCCTTCACTGTCAGCTGCCCCTCTCCACTGGGTTATTTCTGCCAGCCGTCGAGTTTGGTGCCTGCCACCTGGAGACAGGCCCTTCCGGTCAGCTCCCCTTGGACGCTGCCCTCCTCACTCTCAGGGCTGCGCTCGCTCCCTGCTCCTCTGCTCACTTCTGGTTCGGGCTCAGCTGCCACCTTTAGGCCTTTGTAGCACTGGACACAGTTGTCCCCCTCTTCACTGGCTTCCAGACACCCCTCTCCGGGATTCGATGGCCTCTGGGTCACTTCTTACCTGTATCGCTTCCAGCACTTGGGGATTGCGTTCCTTTCACCATCTGGTCATCTCTGTGGATCCACTTCCCAGAAAAGAGTGTATATATGATTATATTGGCATACCAGTTTCATCATAGTATGGTGACTTCTAGGAAGATTCGAAGCCAAAAGAATGCTTCTAATACGATTTTTGGCAGTTTATACACATCATTTATTCTTTAGAGTGATCGGGTGATAATGGTAACATCACCTCTGTTTTGCGGGGCGTGCTTGGACTCCCTGGAAAGAAACTGTCGTGGCTGTGATGCGATGTGAGCGCTGCATTTAATGTTGCAAGACTTGTTTGGACTCTCCTAGGAAGCCTAACAGAGTGGTCATTACATATGGCAATATAATTGCTACCTCTGTTAAATCCTGCTAGAGATTATTATTGAAAATTGCTTTAAAACCTGAATATGAATTGTGGTAAAATAACCTATATTTCTGTGGAATTGTCCTCGCCTGCTGTGTTTTAGCCTTATATTTAAGCTTTTAAAATGTATTTAGTTCAAGCTGTCATTTGAAAGAGTTTGTACATAACCCTTTTACCCACAAATGTTTTCATCTCTTTGTCTCCTTTTCTAGTCTTCATCCGTCTCCAAACAAGATCCCTCTGTGGTTGTATCATGTACAGTTTGGTTCAGTTTTTAGAAATCTCATTATCTTGTAATTTTATTTAGTATTACTGTTAGAATTTTTAATCTGTCTGGTTCACTTAATATTTCCTATTCAGCTGGGCATTTTTATAGTTTCCAGAGTTCCTCAAGTACAAATAAATGCTGTTACAGAGTCTTTGTAAGTGCAACTTTGTTTTTATTTTTAATTATTGCCTGCTGACAGATTCCCGGGAGTGTGATGATATATTCAAAACAAACCCAACCTTGCAATCTTTAAGCTGTTGCGATTTTTCTTCATTTTTTGCGTTTTGTTGAAAATAGTTTTATTATTTGGATTTTCATTTCTTAATCATTGGCAAGGTAAAACTTTCCCCCATGAGTTAATACATCCATTTACTCTTATGTGAATTGTCTGTTCCATGTACTTCCTGTGTTTAATCTGTTGGGATTTGTTTACATGCTTGCATAAGCTCACAAACCTTTGTAATCATTCGTACTGATTATATACTTTTAGTATATTATTTTACCTCTTATGCAGATTTTTTAATTTTTAAAAGATTTTATTTATTTTTAGAGAGAGGAAGAGAAGGAGAAAGAGGGAGAGCAACATCAATGTGTAGTTGCCTCTTGTGTGCCCCCTGCTGGGGACCTGGCCCACAACCCAGGCATGTGCCCTGACTGGGAATCAAACCGGCGACTCTGATTCACAGGCCATCGCTCAATCCACTGAGCCACACCAGCCAGGGCTCTTATGCAGATTTTGATTTTTCAGCACACAGAAAATTTTGAAATTCTTCACAACGCTGCATTTATGACCATTCTCTGTGGATGATATTTTTTCTTTTTAAAATTATATGATTGCTCCCTGGCTGGTGTGGCTCAGTGGATTGAGTGCCGAAAGGTCACCCCTTCGATTCCCAGTCAGGGCACATGCCTGGTTGCAGGCCAGGTGGCTGGTTGGGGGCGTGCGAGAGGCAACCAACTGATGTTTCTCTCACACATGGATGTTTCTCTCCTTCTTTCTCCCTCCCTTCCCCTCTCTCTGAAAATAAATAAGGAAAATCTTTTTAAAAATTATATAATTGCTTTTGTTTGCTAATATATTTGTAGATTTATAAATGCAGATATTTACGTTTGTGGCAGTTTACAAGGGATTTTTGCATGTGTCATCTTAGTAACTGTCTCCGTGGTATTATTTACAATGTTGCCTTTCTCTCCTTCCAGCCACCCAACAGGAGGATCCTTTATTCGTCCAAACAAAGTAAATTTTGGAGTAGACTTTGTTACTGCAGTTAAGAACCGTTATGTGTTAAAAGATGATGGACCAGAGGAAGATGGAAAAGAGCAAGTTGTTAAAATTGCAAATAGACCTGTGGAAACTATTGGTTTTGACTCTGTTAGAAAACAGCAAAGGTAAATGGAGTTGATCACGGAAGAGCGGGCCCTCAGTCCCACTGGGGCTCGGGAACACGTTCTCAGAGGGTGTGGGCCCCCGGGGCCGTACTACCTCACTGGCCTCTGCTTCCTGCACAGACAGCAAATTGAAGTTGCAGGAGTCTGAGGATCGAGTACTCAGGGAAAGTAAAATCCTCACTTCGGCTCAGGGCTGTTGGACTTTTCTAGATTGGAATTAAAAGATTGATTTGCCCATTATTAATATTTATACAAAGCTATTTTATGTTGACTAAGTATTAAGTAAGTAAGGTGTATTTTGTGGTGATATTTCTAACTGGTTGATGTCCCAAATGGAGACAGAAGTGTACATGGTTACCTGTGCTAGGTCGCTGCACACCCTTGTCACCTTTGCCTCACCCCAGACCTACCAAGTCAGAACACCCCAGGCTCTTGCTTTTAAGTGCCCCGAATTATTATGTAGCCATGAAATAAGGCATTTAAAACTGCTGATTCCACTCTCTGTTCTCTGAAATCTATGCACTGATTCTCTGCAGAAGCCCAGTGTTCATTCTGATGAGCGGTCTAAATCAGGGAGAGTAAAAGCTGATGTGCACACAAAAACTGCAGCCCAAGAACCTTCCAGGGGTTGGCGATGGTCGGTGCTGTGGTTTGACCTGACCCAGATGATGCGTCCTAGTAGTGACCCCTGGTGGCCACTGTAGAAAGTGGATTTGCAGCTGCTTGGAACAGGCCTGCATTCTTAACTTTGTAAAGAAAGTAAGAGTTAAACTGTGGTTTTGTTCAAAGTAAAGTTCTTTTCTTATCTTTTGGCTGTTTCTGTTATTAAGTTTTGTGCTGTGGCTAATGTGTGGCTCAGTGAATTGAGTGCCAACCTGCGAATCAAAAGGTTACTAGTACGATTCCCAGTCAGGGCACATGCCTGGGTTGTGGGTCAGGACCCCAGTAGGGGGCACGCGAGGCAGCCACACCTGGAAGTTTCTCTCCCTCTCTTTCTCCCTTTTCCTCTCTCTAAAAACAAATAAAATCTTTAAAAAAAAAAGATTTAGGGTTGGGGCGGGGGTGCGTGGTAGGGTGAAAATGGAGACAACTGTACTTGAACAACAATAAAAAAAAGACTTAAAATAATGTAGAATTTAAAGTGTACATAGGGACAGTGTGGAAGAATAAATTCATTTCTTGATAGCTCTGCTTTTTAGCATAAATGACCAGCATTTAAAAAAATTCAGTAAATCATGACTTCTAAAAAAGGCAACAACTTGTTTGTTAATTACAAAACAGTATACATTGTTGAAAATTTAGAAAATTGAATAAAAGAAGTCACAACTAATGCCACCATCAAGAAATAATGGTCATGGAACTTCTGGCCAAGATGGAGGCGTAGGTAGACAAACTGTGCCTCCTCGCACAACCAAAAGAAGGACAACAACAAATTGAAAAACAAAAAATAACCAGAACTGACAGAAAATCGAACTGTATGGAAGTCTGACAACCAGGGAGTTAAAGAAGAAACATTCATCCAGACCGGTAGGAGGGGCGGAGCCGGGCAGCTGGGTGGAGAGAACTTGTGGCAAGGTGGCGGCTGGCAGACCTGGTGAGTCGGCAGATGGTGGATGGGTTGGTCCCATATTCCCATGCAGTTAAACTGGGAGGAACAACTGGGGAGCGAGACAGACCATGCAACCCAGGGTCCCAGCTCGGGGAGATAAAGCCTCAAACCTCTAATTGAAAACACCTGTGGGGTTCCAGGCAGCAGCAGGAGATACTCCCAGCCTCACAGGAGAGTTCATTGGAGAGACCCACAGGGTCCTAGAATGTACACAGGCCCACCCACCGGGGAATCAGCACCAGAAGGGCCCAGTTTGCTTGTGGGTAGCAGGGAAAGTGACTGAAAACCAACAGAGAGAGGAGCAAGTGGCATTGTTCCTTCTCGGACGCCTCCCCCACATAGTGTCACAACTCAGCGATGTGGGTTACCCTGCCCTGGTGAACACCTAAGGCTCCGCCCCTTACTATGTAACAGGTGTGCTGAGACAAAAAAAAAAAAAATGGCCCAAATGAAAGAACAGATCAAAGCTCCAGAAAAAATACAACTAAGTGACGAAGAGATAGCCAACCTATCAGATGCACAGTTCAAAACACTGGTAATCAGGATGCTCACAGACTTGGTTGAATTTGG
>VMDR010004543.1:0-59154 GCA_007922815.1 Macrotus californicus
TAGTATTCTGGGAGTTTGTGTTGGAAAAATGAAATGCAACCTCTTAAATTTCATTTTTGATGCAGAGTTAATTGATTTGAAAGTCTGGTAGTTCGAAGTGCAAACTTTTGAAGGGTTAGGGAAAGGGCAAGCAGAGGAAAGGTCAATAAAGTGTAATCCTTTAATGTATTCTGCATTTAAAAGCTTTTATAACAAAATAAATATAGTGATCCAACCCCACATAGTAGTTGAGTGAAGAAAGCATAATACATCCAAGGCAATATGAGATGATACACTGAATTGCAATCTATTTACAGACTAAAAATAAAACAAAATACACACCTGGGAAAGGTGGAAAGGTCTAGCTATCTAATCAAAATGGAAAATTTCAATTTTTCCAGTAAAGGAATAAAAACTACTCATTAAACTCTGACATCTGTAATTTCAAAGCCCTGTCTCTCTCCCACGTAAAACCAGACGTAACACAGGTAAAAATAAATCCATGGAAAGAGGTGCTTCTGAGGGAAATGCAGGGCACGCAGCTCTCTCCCTTACCATTGTCGCCAGAAGGCAGTGACACAGTGTTCGTTGGCGTGGTGTCCGAATTCACTTTCCCATTTTCAAACGTGTCATTTTCGGTCTGCTGTAGCTGCCAGTTGAGGCCAAATAGATGCATTGCTGGGGGCGGAGAACACAAGTTGTTTAAAGGTCCGCTGCTTTCAGCTACGGAGCAAGCAAACGGTAAACACGTTCACAACAAACAACAGTGTTATGTAAAGTTAAAACGACCGTGGTCTGAAGGACCACAGATAATTGTGCAGTGAAATCAGAAAACAAACAGCTCCTCACACCCACGCAACTGAGGAGGCAGCGCTTTAAGGATGCTTTGTTATTGGATCACTCAGGTAATCCCCACCGTCTGCTCTGCAGGGCCTGTCCCACTCGCCACCATCACTGAACTGAGCGGTGAAACGCTCTCCAGCAGCACTCCGGAACTTACTTGTCCTCCATTCCCACTCGTGTGATACTTTGTTGCGACACCTGCAGGATCTCAGGAGACATCCGGCTCTTCCTTGCATTAAGGTAACAACTAAAAACTGGTCTCCCAGATGAATTTGTTGGCATATGAAATGATCAGAGTGCATACAGATGTACAAAATATAACATTTGACTATTCTAAATTTAAGATGAATTTATGTAGAATTTATCACAATTCGACAGTGATACAGATCAAGCAACATGTATGTGGGTCAGGTAATTTCACATAGAGTTTCTGACATGGGTATGATAGTCATAAATTTAAAAAATTTTGTTTACTAATTTTCTGTACTTAAAATATTTAGAAAAGATAGCTAGAAGACTATATAGTTACAAGTCTGATTTAAAATTTTATACATTATTTTCATTAATTTATTTAAAATGTGTAGAAGAATCATCATTGTTATATTAACACTTGCTAAACATTAAACATTCATTTGTGAAAAAATGCAGTTTAGGAATTACTCTCACAGAAGGTTCGAGAGAGAAACCAGTGATGGTCCTAATGTTACATCACAAAAGGGGATGTTTCCTTTCCGTTAGGTGACATGATTTACTTCCTACACATACTGGAACTCACCAGAGAGCCAGAGAGAGACAAATGTGTTCAAAACAACGTCAGAGACAGTGTGAGAGCTGCCACTGTTGGATGCCCTTGTTAAATGCTCAGTCTGTGCAGTAACTGTAAAACTCTGGCTCTCCATCCAGGATTTCACCCTGGACAAAGGACGTAATCCTGGTAAACATTAGGTTTACTAAAAAAAAAAATGAGGTTGGTTTAACCTACCTTATTTAATTAATGTGAACTTTCTAGGCAGTATATATGGAAGGGAGCTGGAGAGGTCTTGGTGTATAAGCATTTCATTGATTTATTCTTTACTCCAGATCACTGACCTACTGGAAGTCACCCGAGCAGGCCGTGGTCTCTCTGCAATGCCTTCCATCCCCCTGGGAAGCACCTGCACTTTAGAAGGCGGGGGTCCGCCTCTCGGGGAAGCCTGCATGGACGGCGCGGAGCATCTTTCCCACACCTGTGTTCGTTCACGTGTGTATCTCATTCACCTTGTGTGGTGCCTGACACCTGGTAGGCCCCGATCAGTGTCTGTTAAATAAGGGAATTCTATTTTCTGAGGTTTCAAAATCTAAGAAAACACTGTGGTAACAACTATGTAGCAATTTAAAAAAGTTAATGCATATAAAACTCACACCTACACGGCTAAGACTAATCATTCATAATTATTTGATTGCTTCAGTGTCACATGAAAAGGAATTGAGCGGGAGTCCACGAGTATCACATAAAATTGACTGAATTTTTTAGAAAAGACTCAACAACAGCTGGGGGGCCTTCTATGACCAGTCTCACATTCTTTTACTAACCATATCTGATGCAAAATCATAATGTAGTAAGAAACATGCCAAGCGTAGACACAAACAAGCTGTGGCTACATCTACCCGGTATATCTGTAACTGACATTTACACTTACGCTCCCTGCTTGAGTTACAGCCTGCCAGGAATTCCTTTGAAACTCTGATTTTTCGAGGATTAGGATACAGTTACGAAATTCTTGAATTTACAAATTGTCACTGCATAAAGAGGTATAACTTCATATGTCATTTTTGCATTAAATTATGTAGTATCTGAGTGGCGAAATGTCAAGAGCTTTCTAAACATTTATCACTTCGTACATTTTCAAGCTTCTGATATTTGAGCGGTTTTTGAATAAAACAGTGGGAGCTACTTGTGCAGAGTGAAAGGTTTGACAGACACACTTTGGCGGAGGGACTATAGTCAATATTGCAATGCGGTCAAAGTTCCCACAGAAATAGTGTATTATTGTTGTGTGCTTTCTGTAACACAGACAGATTTCTTACAGACCTGCTCGCTTTGCTGGTTTTAATAGACTCGGAGAAGGAGAGACAATCCATGGGCTACTTAATACACAGATGTCAGGTGTTAAAAAGTAAGGTTATGTTTGTGTGTGGAAAGCTATTTCATTGTTTTTGCCAGATGAACAACATCTTACTATATCTTTTTTTATTACAGAACATCTCAATAAAATGGGTGTTCAGCTTTACTTAGGACAGTGCATAATGAGAACCATACCCAATAATATAAAATCTCATTAACACTGCTTTGAAAACAGAGTGCAACAAGGTGTCTGGTCTCAGAATATTCCGTACTTTGAAAATATTGCTGTTTGGAACTCAGTGAAGTCCTTGACGCTTATTATGTGTCATTCAAGGTGTTTATATGACAACAGGGTGTTAGTGAGATTCCCTACGAAGTTAATGGGAGAGAGAGAGGGGGGGGTGGAGACAGAGAGGGATAGAAGCAGCAAACTCCTAAGAGTCAAAATGCCACGGAAGTCACTAAGCACTACTGCGGTGCGTGCGATGCCCTGGCAGACACACAAAGAGAAGGGTAGGGAAGAAAACCCATCTGTGCAGGAGGAAGGACGGGTACAGCCCTGCAGAGCCTGGGCCGGCAGGGAGGTGCATGGGCCCCTGGCTGCTTCGGGACCGTGCGGAGGTGGAGGCGTGTCCCGAGGTGGCTGAAGTCTTCCTGAACGTGTTCCCAATCTGCAGGAAGGCCCTTCTGGGAGAAGCCCAGCCTACGGAGCAGAGGCGACTGCAGACACCCTAGCGATGAAGAGTCACGGAGAACTCAGGTTTGGAGCAGAGTTTGAGGAGGCCTGTACAACTAAGGAGCACAGCCAAGAAGTCTACACCGAGGACACTGCTGTTGTTCTAGTCGGGGAAACCAGAAGTGGGAGAGAAACAGCTTGAAAACACGGTATTTCAAGACTGTGAAAAAGAGCAAGAAGACAAACAAAAGATTCGACCAAAGGACTTAAGACCCTGATGCAGGAACCAGGGAGGGTTGTGTAATTGGATACATGTGTCAAGGACTCCATAACCTGCAAAGTGTCAAGAAGAAGATGCAGTCTGAGCAAATACCTGTGAATTCAACATTTAAGGAGCTGATGTCGCGAACACCGGTTCCCTGTTCTCAGCATCTTCAAGACAAGACTTTTAAACCACCTGATGTGCACAAAGGCCGTTATCCTTGCGTGTCTTCTGGGGAACAGTTACAGAGTTGGGAGATCAAAGTGACACTTTTCTATGCCGCCCTGAGGCCGCGCTGTGCCGGCTGTATTTGGGGACTGAAACAATGGCAGACAAGTAAGGGCATAATAAGGAAAAACGAAGGGGAGAGGCCAGGAGCCCTGTGGTCTTCTGAGCCCCTCCCCACCCCGGGAGGTGCACAGCTTAGGGGCTGAGGTCCAGGCTGGCAGCGACACCAGGCACTCTCTCAGACACAGACACAGACATACACTCCTGGGCCGGAGTGGGAACACTGTGACGTAAGATTGGGAAAATGCACAACAGTCACCGAACACTAGCCGTGTGCCAAGCGCTGGGCTGGTGTGCCACTGCACCGTCTCATGGAATCTTCACAAAGGCTCCACTGAATAGTGAGCATCACTTTTTTTTCACTTACACCTCAGAAAACTGAGGCTTATTGAGAGTTTAAGGTTCTAAAAGCAAGTTAGTCGGGGTGGGGGGGGACCTTGACCTTGAAACCAGGCCTTCTCATAACAAAGGGCACACCCCATCCTCCTTTCTATTCTGCCGCAGGGCTTTGGAGTGTGAGATCCACCCGGAAGGAAGTGAAGTGTAAGTTCCGCGAGGTCCACAGACCACGGACGGACACGCTTCCCTACTAGATCCTGGAAACTGCGGCAGGGACAGTGCTAGGGAGTAGGGTGGGGCAAAGACATCGACAGGTAGCCTTTGGGTGTTCCAGGCACTGTTCTTCTTCACGAGCACCCTTCTACCACGTTTATGTTGCCCTAAAAGAAATGTTGACAATCATATGATGATGATTGTGATGAAGGAGGCCAATTTTGGTTAACTCTCAGTGTCTTAAAAACAACTAAAAAATTACATGAGTAAACATTATACTTGTGCATTTTAAAGTTGTAGAAATAGTACTCATGTAGATTTAATCTTTAAAAGTTTTGTTTATGATATCATGTTTTATAGTTTTATATTGTTATTTCCACAGATTTCTGGGTGATTTTAAGGAGGAGGGGGGCAGTCCCTGGATTCATATCCAAAATGTTATCTAAGGAAGAATAGAATTTGCAGATGATGGTAATAGTGTATGTCTATTCAGCGTGTTGTTCACATTTGAAAATAGCTTGTTGTCTGTTATCTTCCAATACTGCAGCCTGTGAGAAAGACCACTGTCCCCTGTCGGATAAGGATGAAACATGGGCAGAGAGAGCTTTTAAAGTCGCTCTGTAAGAGGACTCATGATACCGGATCTCCTGGCCCTCTCCAGGGTTCCTTTACCCACACTCTGCTGTTTTCCTACTGATCTGAATTGTACTGTATTAAGATGGAACATTCCCTTTCAAGAAATTTTTGAAAAATTTAACACACATTGCTAATTTATCTCTTCTTTGACAGTAGCAAATATAATCAGAAGTTGTCCATTTGCTAAAATTGGCTTCTAAATACACGGCATTTACTAACTATAAATGGTTGTATTTTTGTGAGATTATTGGTAAGTTGCTTGTTTGGAATTGAAACGGATTTTCTCTACATTTACAAATCTTAGAAATGGTGGATAAGTTCCCAGCTGGTCTAAAGAGACAGAAGTCTGCCTGCACAGCCAACAGGAATATGTCTGCACACACAGCACCCAGAGCCAAGGAGCTGCAATGGTCACAGAAGCATCGTTTGCAATAGCCCCAGACAAGAAGCACCTGACGCCTACCCGCAGTAAAGTGGATGCACAAGCTATAGAAAGTCACGCAAAGGACTTCTACACAGCAATGTAAGTGAAGAAACCACTCCTAGATACAACAATGTGAATGGATCTCACGAGCTTACCACTGAATAGAACCCATTCACAAAAAACGTGAACACTGCATAAATCCATGAGGATAAAGTTCAAAAGCCGGTGACATCAACTGGTAGAAACAGAAGTCACCAGAGTGATTACCTGCAGGGAGTAAGCAGCAGGAAATTACTGGGAGAGCTCCCGGGGCTTCTGTGGTGCTTGGTGACATTCTCGTTTTCTACCTGGGACTTGGTTCCTCTGGTTGTGTTCACTTATGACCTGTCTGCTTTTCTAAATGTCTATTACACTTCAATTAAAAATTTTATTTAAAAATAGTCCATCTGACATGTAGTACAGCTCAGGAGTGTATGTTTTTACCTTTCCTGACCCTTTTCTGCCTTTCCCTGCAATGCTCCCAGGTGTACCTTCCCCGGTGACAGCCTACGTGGCAGGCCCCTGAGAAAACAAGAACAAATGCATATACAGAGTCAGGCCCAGCAAGAACAATGGCAGGTGGCTCGCTCCATCGGGCAGGAGGGAAGGGAAGACTGAGCAAGGCTTCCTGTGGTACAACTCTCGGGTACTGGAGGGAGAGCAGCATGAGTAAACAGGCTGAGGAACCGGGCTCATGACGGCCGGTCCACGGCCTCCTCAGACTGATGCTGAGTTCAAAGACACAACTGCCGCGGTGAGAAGAAAGTGGAGAAGAGGGGACCCTATTGCACCGTTGATGAGACTGAAGTAGTGCAGCCGCTGTGGAAAACAGCACAGTGGTTTCTTAAAGAATTACACTGGACCTGCCACATGGTCCAGAATCCTGCTTCTGGGTGTGTTCTCAAGAGAACTGGAAGGAGGGTCTCAGGGAGATAGCTGCACATCTGCGTGCACACCTGCATTGTTCACAGTGGTCAAGGGCTGAAGCAGTTGGAATGACCACTCACGGAAGAATGGTTTAGAAAAATTGTGATGTGCACGTGCAGTGGAGCACCCCATTTGCTCCCCTTTACCTGTGGGGGATACGTCCAGCATCCCCGGATATGCCTGCCACCTAGAACGGTACTGAGCCCTATGCATACCTTCCTTCCTTATACATATATACATAACCTGTGATAAAGATTAATTGATAAATCAGGCACAGTAAGAGATGAATAATAGTAACTAATAATAAAATAAAACAATCATAATATACTGTAATAAAATCTGTGAGTGTGGTCTCCTTCTCAAAATATCTTACTACACTGTCCTCACTTCATGGTTTTTCCCTTCTTCACAGTTTCACAGATGGAAGACCTTTTACCGTCTCAGCAGCCGCAGCACGTGATTTTTTTTCTTCATTGAGTAGGGAACTTTCACCTTTTCACCGAAAGGCAGCACTCGCCGGCTTCTCTTTGGTAGATCCCCGCGCCTGCACCGCTGCTCTTGTGGGTAACGGTGGCCTGAGCATGAGCTCTTGATACTGAGACAGTTGTTCTGGCCACAGAGGCGGCGGCTCCTGAGTGACTAATGGCAGGGGGAGTGTCTACAGCGTGGGGACGCCGGACAAAGGGAGGGGTCACCTTCTGGGTGGGACAGAGCAGGGCTCACAACATTTCATCGCGTGATTTAGAACAGAGAGCAATTTAAAACTTATGAATTATATCTGGAAATTTCCCTTTACTATTTTCAGGCTGAGGATGACTGTGGGTAAGTGACACCTCAGAAAGTGAAACTGTGGATAAGAGGGGGGGATGTTGGTGTGACTCTCCCCCTTTTCTCAGGGCAGGAGGACATCCATTTCCAGGATCAAGCTCAGGCAGGATTTTTAAATTAGTTGTGATACGTGAGATTTGCTATCTACGAAATTAATAGGCATACTTGTTTTACAATCCCCCAAGTCGAAGATAAAAACATTATTTATATGACATCAGCTGCAGGGGTGACTCCCACAAACGCTAAACCGTCATGCACTATCGTGACCTGTGTTACTCACCGCCAAGCAGTTTCCTCTGGATTACCTCCTTTTAGCTTTACTGCTGGTGTTCTTAGGGTGCGGCCAATTACACTGTGTTTAACATGAAGATGTCTCCGACATAATTCAAACGCATTTGTTCTATAACCTCCTAGTCTCTTTTTCTGTAGGCTTTCCCAGTAAATGTTAAGAAAAACACCTCATTAATTGAAATAATTTTGAGACAGTCTGCTAGTAAAGATCTATCAGTGGAGTTTTAGGAAGAAATTGTCTTTCAAAGACCATGCAGGTGAGAGAAGTGACGCCCTCCTTTCAGGGTTCAAGGCTGATGGGATGAAAGGACCCCACGGTATCAGCCATCGCCTCTGCGCAGGGAAGAAAGGGGGTGCCTCTGTTTTTAACCACTGTGTGTTGCTCTGAGACTTGAAAGCTGGCGTGTGGAACACTAGAAACCAAAATGTGCAATTACAGAAAATTACAGAGCACCAAGGAGCAAGTTCAGGGCCATTTTTAGCTCCATGTTGAGAGAAAAGGTGCCAAAATTTCATCTTGTCTCTGGGGACCGTGCCATTGAAGTTGTTATCACAGCTACTATTATTTCTACTGGCACGCTGGAGACCTTGGATGCTGCCAGACACGGAGGGGCAGGAGGGGTGGCGACGGTGGGTGACATGGTCCAGCGATCTGCCAGAACCTTGGGGAAATTAGGAGGGCCTTGTGAAGTGAACGCACAAGCCAGCACCCTGGTCATCAGAAACCAGGATGCAGCTTCTGCCACTGGAGGCCTGCGGAGTGCACGCTCAGGTTTTGGCAACTTCAAGTGCAGGTCTTAGCGTGACTGCCATTACTGCCTAAATCTGCTTAATATTACAAGATCAAGCAAACATGCTCACAAAGACAAGGAGACAGGAGATAATACGAGAACCAGAATCTGGTAAGAAAAACTGACTTAAAAACATCATCCTGAAAAAGTCTGCAATTCAGCTTTGTTAGTCTGCAAGACCTTGGAAGCTCACCTAAGCAAACTTCAGGTCGCACGCTTCCCTTCCTCACAATGCACCGCACGTCCACCGTGGTGCGATGTTTCTGAGAAAGATTCATGAAGAACATGTCATGGGAAGTTGCAAGAAGAGGAAATCAGAATCTGCGATTTCAGAGCTCAGAGCACAGTGTTTCCCCTTTTTGGTCTGGCCCTGAATAGGTGCAGCGCCTCTGCAAGCCCCCTGGCATCTCTGAGGCTTAGGTTTTTCATTTGCATAAAAATCTGAAGAGACCACACGAGATGAACTCCTTAAAGGTCTTGTCCAGATTTATATTCTATGGTATGTCAATCTATTTTAAAATATAAATATTTAGGCTATATTATTGAGCACGGGGGGGAAAAAAAACCCACCTGCCATCAATAAGCTCTCGAGGGTATCAGCATACAAATGTCATTCGTTTGTTTTTATTTTAAGATAAAACTTAATGACACGCAGTCAAACTATCAATGTATGCATGTGATACTTCAGGTATCTTGGGTTTTGCAAGCAAAATTTCTTCATTTTATGTTTTAGTTTCATGGATATATAAATAAACATAATGCACATGGGCAAGGATTAGATTTTACAAAAACATGAAAATACTTTTAAATACAGGGCAATGATTTGATTTGATACGTGCTTCCAGGACGCAGCCAAGTTTTCCACAGGAAACGAAAGCATCTCAGGTGAAGAGTGCGGGCGTGGAGCTCAGACCCCTGCTGGTCTCAGCCGTGGTTAGATGCCCATCGTTTCCCACAAATTAGCTTTTGTTTTGGATTTCCTGCTGTGTGCACATACAGGTTGACGGAATGTGCTGGGCGATATTTTGGCATTCTAATCCATTATTATTTGTTACTGACTTTTAGGCTAATGTAACATCCACAGGCCAGACTTGCTGACCCAGATATGGGCATTTTAAAATCAATATTTCTTTTTAAAGCTTTTGTATTAAGATGTACTCTTATTGTCATTAACAAAAGGGGAATTATCCCAACTGTAAGATATTTTGATATTCAAAGGAGCTACCACCTGATGTAGCAAGTTCCTCTGAGTTATTATAAAATAACATTAAAATCATACTTTTTATGAGCTAATGTGTTGTTTTTTTTTGGCAGGGGGCAGGGTAAGGAGATGAAAACAGTTGCTAATATTTTCTATTTCTATGCTGTGTATTTTTTTACCCTTTTGGGTATTTTGTAATTAATGGAAAAGTAGAATCATGTTGTCTATCAACTGTCTTGGTGAGACTTAATAGTGATTTAGCTCTGCAGCTTTGTTTCTGACAGAACACTCCCCTCATATTCTTTCATAAATGACACTATTTAAAAATTGGCCTTTTCAATGCAATGGCATGTTTGCTCCCTCGCCCATGTGGACTCCGTGTACTATGTTTAAGGAACATAGGACATGGTGATCCCAGCTGCCCAAGGACAGCCAACACTGAAGCTGACGGCAGCTTCTGAAAATCCTGCACGGTCTGTCTCCGAGGGAATGAACTCGGGGTTCTCCAACAGCCCATCTTCCTAGTGCTGTGTGAGCTTCCTCTTATTTCTGGGTCCTGTTCTCCGAATGAAAGCAGCAGCCAGGAGCCCACTCCAACAATACGAACAGCCATGATCAATGAGCTAGAGAATCTTTGAGGTAACGGTTGTCAGCATTAAAGAATACGGTAAGAGGACGTATTTCAAAAACATCCAAAACACAAAATGAAATCATTGACACGGCTTATAGACTATTCCCTGCTTGCCAGCACACCGAGTTTGCTGTTATCGTGAAATGTGTGCAACAGAGAATTCATTAGTGACAGTTATTAGCGGCTTTGCCACTGAAACCCCATGGATCTACTCATTAATCAAAGGTTTGTTGTACTGATTCTGTTTCATCTGGATTCCTCTCCTCCATAACAGCTTTAGGGTCTACATCCTGCTTTTATGTAACAAATGTGTATGTATGTTAATGACCTACTTAAGCATACAATTTTTTCTTGGCTTGTTTTGACTTCATATAAAAGTAGAATAGACTTGCAAATTAGAATTCTTTGAAAATTTAAGACATATTAACGATCATTATTAAAAGATCCAACTATTAGGCCTATGGAGATTGTTAGAGGAAGGTTGGTACGTTAAAATAGGGCAAAATCCAGAGACACACTCCCTTCATATTAGTCCACTTCTTCAAAGGGTTACAGGATGTGTGTATGTGTGTGTGTGTGTGTGTGTGTGTATTTGTCTGGTTGTGAAGTGGTAACATGAAAAAAATCAGTGACCTTTCAGGAACCCAGGTTCAACTTGCTCATGAAGTTGGTTGGTCACCATTCACTCATCAGCAAAGACGGAGTCTGTGACCACCTTCCCAAGTTCTGTTTCACCTGGGGAGCAGCGTGAGGTGCAGCCACGACACCACCTCTGGGACCTGGTTGGGACGGCAGCAGGCAGATCATACCAGCCCCCTTTGACCATCTCCACTCACCAGGCAGAGTAGGGACAGCCTCAGGGACCCAGTGGGCCAGCGTCCCCCCCCCCCTCATCTGGGCTCACTTGGAGAGGGGTTTTCCTCAGTTACCAACTTACCTCTAATTAATGGATAGTTAGGGGATGTGGTGGACATTTATTTCAAAGCCAAACACACAGGAAGGTGTGGGCTCTGGTCCCCAGGAGACGTGCTCAGTCTGTCAACTTGCATCTGTATGTGGTGGCTTCAAGTGTCTTTTCTAGAGACAGATGGCCACCTTTCCCCCTGCAAACGTGCGTTGCCTCTCTGTGTGCAATTCTTGTCTAAGATCACAAAGAATTTCTTTGAAGAACTAAAATGCCCCTAAAAATATCTTCACTCCAAAAATAGGAAATGATGGTACAATGGGTGATTATTTGAAATGATGGAATAATATGGCTTGTTTTTATGTACAAATTCTACGTGATGCCCATGGGCTCACTATTAGGTCGTGTGGTTAGCCTGGCAAAACTACAGATGAAGTTAATGGACACATTCCGGATCTAGAATAAAATGAAAAGACCCAATGGAAAAGACCTACAGCTTTGTCAGTCCCTTCAGCAGTGATTTCTACCTTGTATTTAAAAAAATCTGCTTTTTACTTTTATAACTGTAAAAACTCTACAGAATTATTATATTGTAAATACTTTAATATTTATATATTTAATTAATTTTTTTCCTTGAGGTGATTAACTTAAAAATTTAAATACATTTATTTTAAAAGGGAAGTTTATAGCATGACCTTAAAGGAAAAGTCACTATCTCTTGATATAAATAGAAGCAACAATAAGTTGAATAATGTTATTAAAATCTACATAGAAACTGCCAGCAAAAGTGCTCTTCACCTGTGAAGGGAGTGTTAAAAACAGGTGTCATGGCATGTGAACACCACCTGAGACCTTCCTCCTGGCATGCTTAGATACAACAGAGTAAGATTCAAAAGGGAACAAATGTCTCATTTTCTCTTTCAATCTTATCTCTTCCCCTGGCCACCACCCACCTCTAAATTCTTGAGTCTTAAAAGGGACACAGCACCCTACGACCCGGCGGGCAGAAGCTCTAGACTCAAAGTAAGGGCGCCTGGACTTCGGACCCGGTGTTCATACTCCCTGGCGGTACCCCTGGACCTGCCACTCATTCTCCAGGCCTAAGGTTTCTCTCTCAAAACTGTGGGTGACGACATTTGATGTACCTGGAGGTTCCCAGGGAAAACAGCAGCTGTAGTCAACTGCGCCCTAACATGTTATCAGGCACATGAATTATTTTGTGAACGATTCCCAGAGCTGTGCTATCCCTCCCTCCGTTTGCGTTGCTGAGGAAACTCAGCTTCCTGGCAGTTCGGTCCCCTGCTCCGGGTCACACAGGCAGTACGTGGCAGAGCAGAGACTCAAAGTCACACCAGTGCCAGGAGGGCCCGGACATGACAATAAGATTTCACATGACATTTCCTGTGTAAGCATGCCAGATCATCACGGCAAGGACTGTGTTTTGCTCATTTCTGTGAATTCAGTGATTAGGAGGGATAGTCAATAAGTGCTAAGTTGAATGAAATTTAATGTTCGCTGATATTGGAAATAATTAAAAGGAAATGCCTATGAAAAAACAAATAGACATCTACCAGATGCAAAGGTGCTTGTACCATTATTTCCCTTAGATCAAAGTCCCCATCACCTGTACTCAGACACGGTAATCTTCTAGGTGGGCTTGGAGACCTTCCACCGCCCTGGGAAACTTGGAGGACATGTGGATGGCCTCCTCTCTTTTGGAGCACGGGTGGCTGATCAAAAGTGATAAGAGGGGGCAAGGCCTCACCAGTGGGGAAGGAACAGGAAGGATCACCTGTGGCGGATGTATTAGGAAGGAAAGACAACCCCAGGCAGAGCCGATGAAGTCTAACAGGTAAAGGAAAGATTGGAAGTTATCTTTAAAAAGGCTGAATGTGATTTTCAGAAAATATCTTGGTACTATGCCGAAGTGGCCTTGCTGAAAAATGTAATTGGTCTCTGACGCACTGTATCACATGTGCTTAAAATGCAGTGGAAGGGTCTGACAGCAACGTCCCTTCTACCTTTAGGCCCAACTGGGTGATGGCAATTGACATGCTGACCTCTTGGTTATCAGATGCAGGTAACACAATCCCTACTCCCAACAACTTTTGAAATACAGAAAACACATGTTTTACAAATGCCTTCAAAAAACAGATTCAGAGAGTGCTCATACATGCTTGGAAAAAAACCAGAGATGTCATTTCTTTTAATGGTTTTAAAACTATTTTCTGGGTATACTTCATAAATGAAATTCTCAAAGCATGTATGTATACTATCTAAGATTAAGGGCAAGGAACAAATAGGAAAGACTACCCATTCCTACGGTAGTTTTAAATCTAGTTAGCCAAAATTTCCAAGGTAACATTTCTCTCCACTTCTAGATGCGAACTCCAAAAAAGGGTTTTATCTAGGCTGACTCAACAAAGAAAACCCATGAATATCATAACTTTTTTCCTCAGACATATCTAGATTTTATTTTTATTATAGCATAATATATTGGCTTTAGTCGTCCTGAGAATTGATTTTTCAGGCCACATTTAGGTTTATGTGGTAACATTTAAAATTTGTCCTCACATCAGCGTTTGTCAAGACACATAATCCTCGTGATTATTCTGGTTGGAGCAGGAAACCCTTTCTCTAAGGCTCAGACTCACCAAGTTCTGTCTTTTGGGTGCTCTCCTGGCCTCTGAGAGTTCTCCTTTTTAAATAGTCATTATGATTGCAATTCAGCGCTCAGTTTGCATTCTCGAAGGCACCACCTCTAAGAGGGCAAGGGCTGTGTTATTGTGTTCACTGCTGTGTCTGTCATGACATCTCAATAAACAAATGTTGTCACTCAGTAAGCAGGTTTTGAACGAATGACAGATGGCTGGATGAACGGTGACTTCCTTTTCTGATGTTATATTACTAAGTCACTAAAGAAGAAACCATGGAATCTCACTTTTAAGGAAGAAGGACAAAGTAACTGGACATTCTAAGATTATGTAGGAACCATAAATAAACTGAGAGAGTTTATGCTTTTGGATTTTATTTTATCTCCTATTTTAGGATGAGACCTTTGTTTGAATATTCAATGGAACTTAAAGGTTTTATGTTGAATTCATTCCTAAAATTCCTAGCAATGTACAGTTTTGATTTTTTTGGAAAAAAAACCCCCACAAAACCCTCACCTGAGGACATTTTTCATTGCTTTGGGGGCCGGGGGGAGAGAGAGAGAGAGGCATTGATTGGCTGCCAGTGATCAAACCCTCAGCCTGGGTGTATGCACCCAGGCAGAGACCAAACCTGCTGACTTCCAGTTTACAAGACGATGTTACAACCAACTGAGCTACACGGGCCAGGGCTAGTTTTTGCTTCCATGTGCCAGTCACTTTCCCTTTCACTCCGCTTTATGCAGATAATTCTCTCAAAGCACACTGCTCTCAGTACCACTAATGTAGAAGAAGCAAATGACACGGGCAACACCAGCTCCATGTTTACGCGGTGTGACTCCGAAATGGTAAATGTTGTATTATGCTTTCCACTTGTCATTAGTTGGGAAACGCTGCTACCGTGTGAAAAACAACAGCTTGAAACAGATAAAAGAGCACGTATCTCACACACAGGACCTGTGTCTGGCACAAACGGAAGTTAAGCTGACGTTAAAGGTATTTCTAATTGTGGCTGTCCTTGAATGCTTTTCGAGTCAGGGAGATCCTTATATTTGAATGGTAAAAACAGTCTGTACATAGAATTTCTCACATAGTATTTATCTAGCTGACCTCATACTGAGCCAACAATAGAAGAAATTATTTTGGGGTAGGAGAAGAAGAGCACACTTCTTCCATCTGTATCATTTCTTCAACTTGGTAATGATTCCTTTTTCACGCACAACAATAAACAAATATCAGGGTAAACTCAAAGTTACCCATTCTTATATTGTCTTAATAGAAACCAACAAAACTTTATGTCGAAAACATCGTGTGTGCAATATACAGGCTTCTCCCACTTCAGGTTCAGTTCAGAAGTCACTGATGGTACTGAGCTGGCTACAGAATGAATTTAATTTTAAGTGACCTCTCATGCTTTTCGAGGTTTCTAGATGATATGCTAGACAAAGAAAACGAGCCTTTTCTACAAACTAATACAGCTCATATTGAGAGTCAGGACAGAATACAAACATGGCGAGGCAGCCAAAATGGGGGTGAGAGAGTATGTGGGTATACACACACACACACACACAGTTGTATCCATACGGAGTGCCCCTTAATGGGAAAAGATGCAACTGCCGGGAATGGGCTTTGGATCTTCTCCTTTTGCACGTGCAGACCCGGGCCCTGCAGCAGCGTGCTTTACCATGCATGCATGCTTTCCTTCTCTCCTAAGGTGAACTGCTTTATTCTGGGTCTTCACTCACCACTGAATCAGGTTTCAGTGTGCCTTTAATTTCATGTATCCAAGGATAAAATAAAATATTGATTTAAAATTTTTAGCTTACAGTTTTCAATCTTCTGAAATACAGGCAGTGCGTTTTTTCCTGCACTGTGATGAAATCACATTAGTACTAAAATGGTACCATTGCACCTCAGACGAAATGCATTTTCTGAATGGAATGTGACGAGGAGTTAAGGGAAGAAGCTGTAGTGAAAAATGATATGTAGTTCATTGCTCGGTTGTGTTCTATAACCTAATAAAACAGCACTTTTATTACGCAGACATGTCCAAAAAGAAAAAAGAATGTCACCACACATTTTATTTTGCCATGTATATTTAAATGGTTGATTTCTCGTGAAGCATAGAAGGCTGGCGTATTTTTCTTCCTGACCCTGAGTTGCATATATATAGCTGGCACCATAATCAATTTCAAGGTGCACAGAGAAGTAAAAATGTTCATAAAATGCAAATAGACAGAGAAGTAGGACAGATAACTGCTACCAAATCATACCTGCAATGAACCTGGACTCGACAGGTTCTCTTCGGCTAGATCTATGGGAGGCTCATTTTGTTAAACTGCCTTTTTAGCAGCGATATCACAACATCTATTTTACGAGTCAGTTGGTAGCAGATGTTCAAAGGGAATAAATAACTACCTATGTATTGTTTGCAATGAAACAGAATATTGAAAATGCAAGTATTTCTTGGGTTAGCAGCATATGTCAGGAGTTCATTAGAAAGACAATGCTGAGTGATTTCATGTCGTTGAGAAAGGAGTTAACAAACCAGTCCCTTAAAAGATCAGATTTTTGTGTGTGTGGGGAAATCCTATGGAAGGTTTAGAGCAGGGGTGTCAAACTCATTTTCACCGGGGGTCACATCAGCCTTGTGGTTGCCTTCAAAGGGCTGAAGTAATTTTAGGACTGTATAAATGTAACTACTCCTTAACTGTTAAGGAGTTGAATTACATTCGGCCCTTTGAAGGCAACCTCGAGGCTGATGTGGTCCCCGGTGAAAATGAGTTTGACACTCCTGGTTTAGAGGGAAATGGGAAGTGACTGTTAAAGAGTGCAGGGTTTGTGCTTTGGGGGTGACGGAAATGTTCTAAAACTGATTGCAACACTGTGTGAATATACTAAACACCATGGAATAGTACACTTTGAATGAGTGAACTGTAGGATATGAGAATTATATCTCAATAAAGCCATTATAAAATTTGTCAAGTGGATTATTGGTTGGGATAAACTGGGACAAAAATCAAGAAAATAAACTAGCATACCACAATTTGATAAGATTTTTGTTTTCTCGAGTTTTCCTTAAATCTAAGGAACATGTGCGAATACTTTCGGTGCTACTCCACGTGGGAAATTATTGGAATTTTCAGGCTCCGCCCAGCAGTCTCCGGAAATGCTAATGAGGTGACCTGCCCATGATGGTGTCATGTGAAGTCTGACTTGACTTTGTTGCTGGTTTTCAGTGGTGTTAACCAGTAACTCAAACATTTATTTTGATTTGTATTTCATGTTTCATTCATGGTCATGCTTTATGATAAGATTTCTGGGCATTTTTCTATGTGTTCAACATTAGAATTTTAGGTTATCGCCCACCTTCTGTGAGTAAAGAACAATCACCAAGGCTCCTACTCACTCCATAGCCATAAACAGAATGAGGTGCAACAGGAACGAGCAGACTGTCTCTCTGTACCCGTTCTCTGATGAACAGCTGCCGTCTACAGCCCATATTTACAATTTTCTAGTCGTTAGAACAGGAAAAAAAGAAGAGTGAGTTAGGGCCCAGGCAGAGTAGGGACAGGAATTTTTCCGATAGGCCTGTATCACTAGTATCATCAGACGTAATGTGTGTTCAGAAATCAGCAGATTTTCACTATGTGAAGACACACCCACTTACAGATTAACGCACTGGAGGCCTTGCATCGGGAGCTCGGCAGTCTAAAGACAACCCTAATGTGACTGTTGAAAAGAGGTTTGGCACGTGTACTAGTGTGGACATTGGATTTAGCCAATGTCCAAAACTGATAAATGAGAATTGGGCGCTGACAAATCATGGCACACCTGTCTCATCACGTATCAGCTAGAGCTTCTCAAGTCTGCCACTCCTCCACCCCAGCAGGGCCTCATGACCTTCCACTTCGCCAAGTCTTCTAACAGGTTGTCTGTACTTGTTCCCTCCAGGGGACAGCCACTAGCCACATGTGGCTGTCTGAGTTGAAATTTATTAACAATGATAAAATGTAAATTCCAGTTCCTTAGCTGCAGTGGCCACACTTAGAGTGCTCAAGAGCCACATGTGTCTAGTGGCCACTGAATTAGTGCTGATATAGGTCATGTCCTCACCCAGCGCAGCGTTTGACAGTGCTGGCCTGCTGTCTTGCTCCTCCAGGCATGGTCTGTGGGCCACAGCAGTGTCACCTGGAGCCCGTCTGAGATACAGACCCGGGGTTCTCACAACTAATCTGCTGAATCCAAATACGCATTTTTACAAGATCTCCCCATGATTCCCAGGCATGTTAAAGTTTGAAAGTTCCAAGTCTGGACTTCCTTTCTTCAAATTCCATGTTTTGGAATGACACTAAAGCAATCCTTTAAAGACATAAATGCTTTAGCTTTTCAGCTCTTCAAACACTTCATGGGAGGCCGTGCAGAGGAATGGTGTCCTCCATATTCCTAGTTCAGCCTTATCATTTGCAGGATATGTGACTTCAGACAAGGTGCCTCTCTATGCAACAGATTCCTATTTGTTCAATGGAGATAATAACTCAACAGCGCTGCTGTGAAAATTAAATGAGGTAATTCACACACAGCTTCGAACCCAATGCCTGGTGCACGGTGAGCACCCCACGTGACCACTGTAGATGTTTCATGCCTGTTCCTTTCCCTGCCTTGGATGACCTCTTTTGAAGGTCATCTCTCGTTAACCATTTTGACATTAAGTCCAGTAAACTGAACTCCTCTTCGTCTCTTAAGAATCACCTGCTAGATCAAGTCTTTCCCCAGCATTTTCAGCCTGAGGTATTTTTCTTTTCTCCTCTATATTTCACTCACATGGACCACGTTGCTACGAAAGCATGTGCTATTAGAAGTATGTCTGCATGCATGTCTTTATCGCTTGACTATGAGTTTCTAGGGGAGCTAATTTGAACCTCTAACATCTGTTAGCGTGTCCAGAAAAATGTTGATCTAACAATAGATATTTAGAAACCCTAGAAGCACCAGAAGAATTTTTAAGTGACCTAAAGAAAATAATACTTAGAGTAAATAAGGACATTATAGGTATAGCATGAAATATCAGAAATTATAAAGAAAAACTGATAAATGAGATTAATTAAAAAATTCTGTATGGTACAGGGTGTATAAATTATGAACCGAGTTAATATTCAATGGGAAAACAATGTAACATATATGACAAATGATTAATATTCTTAATAAATAAACACTTGCAAATCACAAAGAGGAGAACATTCCCAACAGAAAAATGAGGGACACTAGGCTATTCACACATGTAAAAAGAAATAAAAATGGTCAATAGGTACATGAAAATACATTCAGCATTACTAGTAAGAAATGAAAACAACAATAAAATGTTTCAGCCTAACAGATTGGCAAGGGTTAAAAATATTGATAATACATAGCAATGGTAATTGTGTAAACTGGAGGGTAATTTGGCCACGGCTTGCAAATTTAAAACATGCCTATCCTTTGGCACTGCCAATTTCTTTCAAAGAATTTATTCTGATCAAACATGTGATCAACTGAACCCACATGAACATATAAACACACGCTTGCATAAGAAAACAGTCACTGCATTTTTTTGGAAACTGCTTAATTAAAAACAGCCATTAAATAAAATTATACACACACAATGTTTAAAGCATGATGAGTGAGAAAACCTGGTACAAATGCATTAAAAATATGGAATGCTAGACCTATGTACGCATGGAAACATATCTGGCAGGGTATACACCAGAATGTTAACAGCGGTTACCTATGCAAAAAGTTACTAGTGGTCTAGGGGGAATTAATTTTCACTTTCTCTTTCACCTTCCCTTTATTCTCTATAATCTTTCGTGGGAATAGAAAAACAAAGAAAGAAACAACAAAGCCCGCCTCCCTCCCTTCTCCACTCCGTTTCGGAAGTCATGCACCTTGACTATGCTGAAATAACTTGACCTTAGGTAAGAGACCTGTTAACGCTACATCACCATAACTCTCATGACCTTATCGGAAGGTGAGAAGGAAAGCCTGGGATAGACATAACCCCTCAAGCCTTTTACTTTGCATATTTCTTAAGGCTGTGACTTCAGACCGACAGGCAACATGAGAGAGTGCGGACCTCCCAAGGAATGGGAGACAAGTTTAAGGATGACGGCGCTTTGTTAAAGGTTGTGAGGTCAATCTGGTGATGACGCTGGTTTCCCCACTGATTCTGGGGTTTATCAGACCGATCTCCCTGGACAGGAAGAGGCCTCTTCCGTCTCCCCTGCTCTCCCAGCACACTCAATGGAAACGGATAACCTCCCCTGAGAGAAGTGCCCTGTTCTTTTTTTCAAGGGTAAAGGCAGTGTCTTTAGTCTGAAAAGATTTATCATGCTGACTGATGAAGAAAATATATTCTTTTCCTGATACAAAAAAAACCAAACCACTGCACTAAATGTGTTAGTCATTTAAGCAGAGGAAGACCAGTGAAAATTCTCAGTATATTTGTGTTTAATTAAAGCGACAAAGAGTATGAGATGATTCTTTGAGGATCAAAGTAATTTTTTCAAGTAACCCTTGGATTTCAGCGCCTTTGGGTCTGGCACAATGACTGGATCATAAGGAATGCTCAGCAAATACCTGCACACTGGTCAGTTAACGATTCAATTTGTATGTGTCCATGTGGGAGAAGCTAAAGTCAAAGCGGACTTTTTGAGAGTGGTTTTTGTAGGAATAAAGGATGATGCTAACTATGAAACAGTAAAAATGGGCAATTTGAAAAAAAAACCTTTGAGCTTTTACTTAGAACTCTAATAATTATATTCCCTAAAGGATCCTTGAAAAGCAGACACGTCTCACAAATAATAGTGGACCAGTCTGGCATTAAAATCCTGTTTTTCCTGAGAGCTACACAACGTCCATAAAGTTAAATGGTGCCAGAGCCAATTCTCACACGATGAACAAGCGGCAGGACCCAGGCACAGTGAGGAAGCATGTCTGATAACAGTACAACCACATCGACCCTGGACCCGCCCTGCACGGCAGGCATCTGTTTGGCATGTACTAGAGTGAAAAATCCCCTACAAAAACATGAGCTTAACTTATTCCTTCCCGTTCGTGACGGATGCATTTCTGGACCGTGTAGAATGCGTCAGAGGCACAATGCTGACAGACAGAAATAATTCACAGGGCTAACTAGAGGAGGTCCTCCTAACAGCTGGAAACTAGGAGCCCACT
Source organism: Macrotus californicus (assembly GCA_007922815.1). NCBI lineage: Eukaryota > Metazoa > Chordata > Mammalia > Chiroptera > Phyllostomidae > Macrotus > Macrotus californicus. The sequence continues at coordinate 21,240 of VMDR010004543.1, forward strand.
CCTGAACCCTGAGTTTCATGGTGGTGGTCGTCCTCCCTGACCTGGAGTGCCATGAAAGAGCACAGCTCCGTTCCATCCGTGTGTGAGCTCAGCCAGGTGACAGCTTTCTGGGTACCTGGTTTGGCCCTTTTTACAAGGAAGAGAGTAAACTTTGAGGTTGAAAACGGACAAAAAGGTGTCACCTGGCTTTCATCCTGGACAGACTGCGACCCTGTGAGGTGCCGTATGAAGCACATGGTGAGACCCCTGAGGCTGGGGCCAGCATCACTGGGAAGACGCTGACTCATCAGTGGTGTCTACCTGGTCAAAGAACTGGAGGTAGCAGCATGCAACACGCCAGTTTCCATCCCTGACTCAGTCATCTCTCGAGTTCCTTTATGCTCTACACTCTATTTGTCTCTTAAATGGTGTGACGCCAAAGCATGTGCCGACCTGTGACTGAGGAACATGGTAGCTAACGGTGGGGACTGGTCCATGTCATCAGCCCCACGCTATTCTACAGACAGCTCTGTGGCAGTCTTACTCAGTTACAGGGTCACGCAGGGCACCCCAAATTGCTTCGTAAAGTTGAAACTGTAGCCCTGACCGTTGTTCTCGTTGGAGAAGCCTGGGGGTCTCTCTCAGCGGACCCCATCAGCATTTCGATGTAGTAGGCCTGTCCCCACACTTAGAAGCCAATCCAGATCTGATGTGGTCATTTCTAACACTTCAAAAAGTGACCGCCAATGGTGTGGATGCTCACGTGTGCTCTGAAACCTTGTACGGAAAACTGACAACTTTCGCAAGCAGCTCGCGTTGCCTGGGTTACTGTAAAGTGAGAACCGTGGCAATGCTACCTCAGAAGAGTTGACAAATCCACATAAAGGAACGAGGAGATAAGCCTTTCATTGTTGTGTGGACACACCGTTCTCAGGGGCGTGTTCCTGAGTGCAGGAGGATGGTCCTGAGGGACGAGGTTGACACTTAGGTAGCCCAGTTAGCTAAAGATGTCGCCAAATAGCAGAGTTCCCTATGGACTGCGCATCATGGGAGATCCCTGCATCGTGCTCCTTCCTGAAAGTGCGTGTATTATTTTGTGGACGTGAAATGGTAGAGTTACACATGTTTTCATGAGGAATAAGTCAACTACAAATGTACACTGCAGTTTGTGTCCAAGAATGTAACTCATTCTTTGTGCAAACGAAGCTTTTCTATTTACCTAAATTTGTTAGAAATTACTTCAACCTCTCTGTGATTAAAATGTATTATTACCAAACCCTTTCCCAGAAAGTACAACCTCAGAATCGACTTCTTGACCAAATGCATAGATAAAACAAACAACACAACAATATAACACCCCAACTTCCAGACCAAATGATTCAAAAACGTTGTTCTTACCTATAAAATAGGACAGGAGCACAGCCAGGAGCACGGAGACCCCTACGGCACACAGGGCGGTGCACTTCCAGCTACAGTACTTTGAAGACTTCTTGAATTTAAAAGCACTTCTTGATAGGGTGTTTCTAGGTAGTGGCCGTGTAGGCGGCGAGTAAACAGAGCCCGAAGCCATTGTGTATCCTGGGGTCGCGGTACTGAACAGTGGCGTGGTCCCTGTCCCTGTTTTGAATAGGAAATGCCTGCGGAACAGGAGAAGATCATTAGGCAGCATCAACATCCACAGCGACGTCCCAACAGGTTAAACTGTGGACCAGAGACAGCGCCAGCCAGGCCTCAGCTCCCTCTCTGTCTTTTCATCACTTACTTCGTATCATTTTTAAAAACCTAGAAATTAAGAAAATGTTTTTTCAACCAAAACATGTGTTTTTTTTAAAAACAAAAAAACCCCAACTCAGAAAAAGTCTCTGATGAAAGAGTGATTGGTAATGTAGTTAGCGGTATTTACGTGTAACCAGCGACTGCTCTTCTGGGCAGCAAGTGCGGATGTCGGGAACTAGAAAGTTACTCTAATCATGTCTGCACAGAACCATTCTGGAACTGGCCTTTTCGAGTTGCCCTAAGAACACCTTCACCTTTCCTTTAAGACAGCTCATCTTACTCCTTTATAGCTGCATGTATATTGACAACTACATGAGAATAGGCACTCACGTGAACACAAGTATGTACAACCACGTAGCTGTTCTGGAGACTGATGTATTTTCTGGAAACATCCTAATCCCAGCCTGTCTCCCACTAATGAGGACTGTCCAGCCTGGCCACAGGTAGCCAGCTGGTCAGTTCTCAAGGGAGGCAAATCCATTTTATTTTTAGCTTAGGTCAAATGCCGGGGAAGGTAAATGTGCTGGGGGTGGGGAGAGGGCAGGGAGAGAAAGGGAGGGGTCACAGGACGCTTTCTAAGCCTGACCTAAGTGGATGAAGGGGTCGGCGCGAAGCAGGCTGTAGATTGAGTATAGAAAGTTTCCCCAACTAGGGAACCACAGGCAGGGGCGCCCACTGCCCTGCTCGCCATCGGCTCTCATCCTTGGAGGATGTTTAAGCAGAAACTGAATGATCACGTGACAGGAGGGCTCTATGAGGAACTCTGTGGGAAAGATGACTAATTTTAAGGTTCCTCTTAATAAAAGTTCCCATGGTCTTCACAGTGTACATTTCATATTGTGTTGGTAACTTACAGTGTATTTCGTTTGTGTCTTAACAGCTATTATTAGGTTCCCCACTAACGTGTCCAATGAAGTCGACGACCTGTGTTCTTCTTTCCCATGCAGGAGGTCGCAGGTGCCCTGGAGGGGCCCATCATGGCTCAGCACAGTTGCATGCAAGATGATCTGAGAAGGTACACAGCAGACTATTTTATGTTCTAATACTCATGTCCTCGTGTGAATGGAAGACTTCTCTCACTTGAAGACTTTAAATCCAAATTCAAAATATAACACCCTCCACACCAAACATGTGAAATGAATTCACTGGTTTATACCCTTGATCCTGGAGATGCCCACGCGGGCCTGCCCTTGGGATGAGAGGGTTGGCTGTACTGTGCCACGCAGTCCTCCTCACCTCCATTCAGGTCAGGTGCTGGCAACATTTGTCACCGCAGAGAAGTCCTGCTGGGAATATGGTGATGGCAGCCTAGACAATACGTGGATGATTGTGCGTGTCTGATTTCAAAGGAACCTTAACTCATTGACTAAGAAATGTTTATTTCATCAAATTTTCCCATGTCATGAAATAGTCTTCTTTGCACATTGTTTTCAACCTCTTAAAGATGTAAAACCCAATCTTGGCTCATGATCACCACAAAAACAGGCGACAGGCTGGACCCAGCCTGTGCGCTGCGGTGGACCTTGATCTAGGCACTTCCTTCTCAGGGTCATGCATGAGGAGGGGGCAAGAGGCTCAGTGGCCCATAGCAACAGACTGCTCTCACAGCCATTGGGGGTGGAGCCTCTCCTCTCGGAGAAGGTGATTGTGAGGCTGGACAGGGGGACGTCGGGGACAAAGCTCCTCCTAAGCCCTGTTCCCTTCACTCTCTGTCACACCACCATACTCATTTTCTTCAGAGTGCTTGTTGCCATCAGGTATTCTCTTGTCCGTTTGTTTACTTGTGTGGTGGGTCATAGAGAGAAAATAATTACATGCTATTTAAGGTGCCTTTTCCTCTGGAAATGTCCCTCTTTGTGTCCTTGCTCTGCCTGACCTCACTCAATTCCGACAGCGGCTTTATTGTATCACCTCCAGGAGAGACAGGAAAGATGAGAAGTGAAAATGGTCTGAGTCTGTTGTGGGTGTCCTAACGTCCAGGCTACTGGGTGAAAGGAAGGGATGGGGGTAGAACTGTAACGTTTGGGGAAACACTGTGGGACGTCAGAGGGGTTGCCCTCCCCACCCCACCCGGGGCCAGGAGAGCATTTTCAGGCTGCAAGGAGGAGCACCGGGGAGCCGACAGAGCCAGGGATCCACAGGGCCCTGGGAGAGAAGCCTGCCCGATGCTTTGTGGCAAGTCTGAGGTTGGGCGTGGTGACTCCCCAGAGACATCTCAGGCTCTCTCTGCTACCTCCACTCTCTGCTGGAGGGTTGAGGGCCCAGAAATAGCAGGGAGTGACCTGAATACGCCACAGAAACCAGCAGTATTTGACTAGCAACCAGTGTATAGGCCCATGGCGAGACACAGTCTTTGGTACTGGAAAGAATTCCTACAGAAAAGTAGACAGAGAAAGGATGTGGGCTAGGAAAGAAATAGAAGTTAGGAGATAAAGATTCCCCTTAGACTAGAAAATTTTCTCATGAAGGGTTAGGAAGAGGGGAAATGGGAATGGATGAGGGCAGAGATCCCTGTACCTGAGAGACAGAGGCCCCGCTGGGCTCCCCTGGCTGATGGAGCCTGGAAGAGGCAACACTACCTGGCGTGTCAGGAGACCAGAGCACACCTGAGACCTGCAGAGGTAACAGGATCCCACACGAAAACTGATGTGTGGAGTGCCTGGGGGCTGTCGTTACAAAGAGATCCCCGAGATTCCTATGTCTCAGCAGGCGTTGTAAGGAGCAGAATTATTTTTGTGGCTTTGAGAGTGGCACAGACATGGCGGAGGGTGCTACTGGTCCTGAAGAGGCCACTTGGATGGGAATGCAGTAGTACCGTGGGGATACCACAGAGAAGGAAAACTCAACGGCTTCCTGCAGAATATTCTAGCACCAGACCCTACCTGCTGTACTCACAGCAGCACGGAAGGAGGGACAGACCCAGAGCATGTGAGGAAAGGGTCTAGGAATGAGGGGGCTTCGGATGAAACACAGACAGGAATATACAAATCAGCTGTGTAGCGTGCTGAGTTGAGAGATAGAGAGGATAGGGCCACAGCACGAATCTGTTGTCTGCCTTCATCCATTGGAATGCAAACTCAATGACTTGTCATTCCCTGCAAGTATTTTCGGGACTCAGGCAGCTCCTGCAACACAGCAGCTGCTCAATAAATGTTGTAAAACATGGTGACTGTGGTGCCGACGTGGAAACTGAGTCATGGAGAAATGAAGTATTTTGGACAAGGACCCACAGCACAGCTAACAATAAGTAAATAACAAAAACAAAAATAGATAGATAGAAGTTGGCACTTATAGGACTGGAATGAAAAGCATCCCTGGAAAACATGTCACCTCTTTGTTCAAAGTGGCTTGGGTCATTTCTTCATGGGAAATGGGGTTTGAAACTGTGCTATGGAACTCTACATTATCTTAGCCTTTACTCCAAAAATGTGTACCTACTGTGTGCAAGACAATAAGCTGGACACATGCCAACTCCACATTAGATACTTCTGTTTCAGATTCCAAAATTTGTGATGTTAACACATGATGTGCCTCTGCTTGGGTGATCCTGGCAAAGCAGTCTTGTAAGAACAAAGCTCAAATTACTCCGAGATAACATTGGAAATGAAGATGTAATATTCAGAACTACACTATTCATCAACATTAGTGGAACAGAAGACCGCTTTACCTTCAAAGAGTTTCTAACTTAATGCATACATTTATTCATGTTGTTGCCAGAGACATTTTTTGGCCACCAACTAAATTTCAGAAGTACACTTCCCCTTCCTCTGTCTGCGTGACCACCCATATCAGGGGGCATCAGGTTAGTGCCTTGGAGCTACACATGCCTCATAAATACAGAAACATTATAAAACATTGGCAGAGAAGCCAAATCACCAATGCATGTATTTGAAAATCGCTGGTCTTCAGTGCTGTTAGAGTATGTGAGTACAGAGAGAATTTGTAAAGACTGTTTAGACTGACGTACTTTGAAACCGATGCTAAGCAAATGCCGTCATTCATGTGAGAACCATTCCTTTAGGTACAATTGGTCCTCAAGATAGATGTGTTACAAAACACATGTGAAGACCTCTTGGGCATAATCTATAAGAGTAGAAGGGGTCCTTGTCCACACATTTCCTAGAGAGGAGACCATGCGCTTTTATCTTGGGTGGGAATTATGTTAGTTTTGAGGATCAGACAGGACTTCTTTCTGGAGTCAACAATGCTCTTTCCTCCCCTGCAACACGGAGACTGTAACACCGAACAAGCGCATATCGTGATGAGTGTCTGTCACAGCCCAGGACCGTCTCTGAGCGGTTTCCAGGGCCACCACTGCACTGCATTTGCATCTGCAACTGCACGGATGTTTAATGAGCAAACATGAATGGATCCTGAAATGCAGCTCTGTGACGACCAGACGGTGAGTTCATGAGAAAACGATTCGGTCCCCACTTCTCTCGAAGGCACATGTATCTGCGTGTTGCTACAGTTTTTCCCCATCCTGTGACTTTTTGCTAGGTCCCCTGGCCTTGGAAATATGCTCCTCACATAGGAAAATTCTGCAAAAATTACCATCACAAACATAAACGGCTGTGACCTGGCATTCACAGGAGGTTTGCAGAATAAAGGCAGACATTTTCTTTACCTCTCAGCCCATATTTGGGAATGAAAAATGTGAATCCCGTGAGCATATTCCCCCGTGTACCCGGGACTAAAGTAGCCGCAGCACGGGGCCCACGGGAGCAGGCTGGTTTTGTTCTGATGTTCCTAATGATGCTCTGTGTGACGCCTGCCTCCAGTCCCTCTCTGGTGACAAACTAGAGGCGCACTTGAAGACACACTCTCAGACACTGGGATGAGGAAAATCAATTTCAAAACCCCAGAGACAGCGGGGGCAGAGGGTCACTGAGCACTAGCAGTTGCTTCATGGCTTTGCAGTCTTGAGGAGGGATCCTATTTAGCAGCAACAGCAACCAGACACGAGCCACGGACCTGTGTGGCATCCTTCATGGCGCTGCCACGTTGCCATGAAGACGTCATTGGGAAGGATGGCTCGGTATCGAGCACAATGAATGGTTGCTTGTTTTACTTCTGAAGTGGAAAGGTCTGTTTCTTTGTGGCCTTCAGACCAACCTTATCATTTCGGCTCCCACTTGCTGTTATATTTCTAAGTGATTGTCTCATGGATTTTTCTTCTGTGGATCATGTCGCAAATTTGAAATTAGGAGGGACAAAGACTGAAGCTCTTCATCTTTCCTGCTGACCCCAGGCCTGCCTCTGGGTCACTGTTAGAGATGCTCCCCCAATTGATGCAGGGGCGATTTTCAATCACTCCTCTGTCCTGCAGTCAACCGGTCAGAGAGTCCCCATCCTTTCCTTTGTAGCATTTCTTTCTTGTTTCTTTTGGCTGTGGTGAAGTTCTTCTCAGTTCTTACCCCTAACTTCCTCTTTTTAATCTCTTCAGCAGAGGCATGGAAGAGCAAAAAGTAACGTTTTTATCTGCTCTTAAATGAAGTGTCACATTTTGTATACTAGACTTGCACAGGATCTGAATTACTTCTCTATGTCCAGTCAAAATATCTATCTACTCTTATATCAGGCTTCTTACGTTGCCTCTCATAATTTGTTTTGTTGTTCACTCTACCTTGTGGCAGATATGCTTTGTTCCTTAGTAATTCTTCACTTTTGATTGATTTTGTCTTTCAAAGCAGTAACCATAAAACTGACTATCATAAAAATACAGTGGAAAAGTAGTTATGACTTCGGCAGCAAGTTTAAATGTGCCTTCCTTCATTATACTATATATAACACCCACATATCAACGCTCATTTAAAGAGACCCTAACATCAAGTATGAAATTAAATAAATTCCAATAAATAATTGGACATTGTAAACTTAAGAGAGTCACCAGGAAATAAGTGGGTTAATAGTAATCTTTTGTTCAGCAGGTTAGTATAATCATGGCATCTAACATCAAGAACATGGCCTCATAAATGAGGAAGTATACGGAGCAACATGAAAAGCGTCCCTGGGAAAGGTGTTCTGACATGGCTCAAGGTGGTTCGAGGCATCTCCTTAGTGGGACGGCAGGACAGAAAATAAGAGCCAAAACGAAAGCGTGCAGCCCCTGAAGGAGATTCTAATTAGATTAACTTCATAACTGGTTATCTTTACAGAAAAGAGGGTTGTTCCTTCGACGTGTTATACAGTGTTAAAGCCTTCTTTGAGATGAACAAAGCAAATAATTAGAATAAAAAGAGTGTCGTAGTTATAGCCTTCAGTTTCTGTCCCTAAGGCACATTTGAAACCTTTGTTAGTGACATACAGAACCCTGGAAAAATATTTCTATTATATATAACCTGTTCCATCTTCTGAAGAAAAGGCTCCACTGCACAGGATGTGCTGCTGACTCTCCCTCCTTCTTATTATCCGATGAACAAAGAGAGTAATTTACATCAAACCATATGTAACTTGTTTAAATAAAATCTCTTGATGTCCTGTCTTCTACTTGTGGTTTTTAGGCAAATCGGCACAACATTTATCTAGAATATAGTTTGCTGGCTTTGAATCAGATGCTCTGATTTCAAAGACGGTGTGGCAATGGGAGAGAGATGAATTCTATTTGGCCAAATCTGCAGCCTTTTCAAAATCCAAAGTTCTTACTTAAGAACTAAAACAATTTTAAGGTATAGGTTCCTTTTCCTTCGGGCAAAATAGAACTTCCTGTATTTTGAAGGCTTATTAAAGGTCTCACAAGATTTCCTCAACATCAAACACTCTCCCAAAATGACATTTTCAGATCTAAAGCAAATGAATCCCACACTTGTGGATTAAATTTACCTGGGAATATATGAAGGCCAAAAATTACTACTGAGTTCAAAATAGTTTTAGTCACTTGATAATACTTGTCACTTGGCAAAACAAGAGATGGTTTCTCTAGAATTCACTTTAAGATAAAATACTTTTTTAAAATTGTCAAAATATACAAAAAATGAATTACTGAGTATTATCTTCCTTTTTATATGGCTCATTACCACTCATTTAGTTACTTGGTGTATAACTGAGACTATATTTATTAAATACTGAAAGAGTTAAAATAGCCCAACATGTTTATCAGTATATATTTTAAGAAACGATATCCATGAAAGATGATTATTCACTGTTGTCCAAGCATTTTGAACACCTGTAATTCATAACCCACAGCCTTCAGAACTTTCACTGTCGAAGTCTGAATTTTAAATTCCATGACTGGAATATCTGCTAAATGTATACTTAGCAATGTGTTTACAGCAAATTAAATAGCTGTAAAAGCAGTTTATTTAAATGATGGGCTTTAGATAGTGACGCCAAGGAATAGAACATTTCTGGCAGCTAGTAAACAGAAAACTAAAGGAAGCAAGCCCATGTAGAGCATGACCTGTTCTTACTCTAGGCTGGGTTCCTGTTTGTTTTCTTTACCTTTAAGCAACTGATTTCTCCACAGACACCGGGGAGGACATCGAGCACAATGACTTCCTGTGCTTCAATACTGCACTGTCAGAAAGGAATCGCCATCAGTCAAGGATGCTGGCTCTCAGGAGCTCCGGGAGGCCCCCAAGCTAAGAGATGGCAGAGGCTGCTCTGAATTCTCAGGGAGAAGCCCACCCACACCAGCAGCTGCATACAACCGCGAAAGGGGTTCCCCACTCACCTACCTCTCCTGGGAAAGCGGTTCAACAGGCGGATTCGGGAATTGTAGCTGTTGGTAGAGCCTTGTGAACTCACACAGCGGAGGGTCAGACTGGAGCAGAAAGGTACTTAGAGACCCTCCCATATGTTAAAGCAGTGGTTCTCAAGCATTAGCCTGTGTCAAATTCCTTGCAAAGCTTGTTAAAACAGACGGTCTGGGGAGGCGGCCCAGGGGCTGAGGCTGCTAGTGCAGAGACCCCATTTGGGGAACCAGGGCAGTAAGGTGTTGGCCGATTCGTTGCTTTGCTTCCATTTAAGTCGAAGCTTGCATCAAGGCCGTATAACAAATCAGAAAATCTGAAGGCTCCTGCTTACAAAGTTGCTGCTGGTCGCTCACTTCAAGCAGCCAATTTAGAACAAATGGAATTTCTACCAGACAAGGCTCAATCCGTCTGACCTCGGAATCCAGCGGCTTAGACATTTTTCATTGTTTCACGTCATCTCACTCTTAATTTTTACTCTTCCTCCCTTGGAATTCCACCTATTTGGTAAGAAATCAGTTTCCTCACCCTTTCTAACCTTGTTGCTACTTTTCAAAGTCCACCACAGCGATTTTCAAACCGGTGAGCCATAGGAATTTTTAAATGTGCAATGCCTGACTGTTTAGTCAGGGGCACTGGCCTCTTTTCCCTTGGAGTGGCACATAAAAAAAAATGACAACAGCCAACACAACAACTTTGCAGTGTGAGGGAATCGAAATTACACATTTTTTTTTGTCAGAGTGGCAAAAAGGTATGTATTTTTGGTGTGCTGCAGAATTTTGGTAATTGGTTTATGTGTGCCATAGGTGACAAAGTTGGAGAATCCCTGCTCTCCCACACTTACTCGCCTTTCTCCCTAAATGAGACTCCAGTATCTGCCCTCCTCTGGTTCTCCTTTGCTTCCTGCATTTGTATCTGTATTTCCACGTGCTTATAAAACATTCACAACACACTGTCTTCTTCCACAAGTACCTTCTTTAGGGGGTTCGCTTTCTTTTCTCTTTCGACTTAACACTTGGATCTGTGAGCCACGCAGAGGTCTAGGTGATGATGCGCCTTGGCTAGTTACAGCTTCCCACAAGTTTCACCGCTTTTTCTCACTGATCACGCTATTTCTCTTCCCTTAGCCTTTCTGGCTGGAGTAGCTTTTATATATATATATTTTCCCTTTAAAAACTTTGCTTCTATTTATTACCTGTATTAAAACCTATATAGGAATGCATGGAGGTAGCTTATTCCTTTTACCTTTTGGCAGAGACTTCTGGAAAACTCAATTCTAAATATTTTAAACGCACCCTACACACACACACACACACACACACACACACAACCAACCACCTTACCCCTTTACACATCTGCTATTTTGAGGGGAAAGAAAAGGAAAGTACTTTTCGGCACAACTTCCCCTTCCCTTAACTTTTCTCCTTCTTTTAGCTGCTGAGAGCAAAGTAGTGACTGTGGGCGATGTTCCCAGCACTGGCCACCGTGAATGAAGCACCGCCACAGCTGACCAGGGTTAGAGGGGCAGTAGCTCCTCATGTACAGAACATCATAAGGAAGAAGAGTCTCTTATCCAGGTTCAGAATGAGCAGAACTCCAGCATACTTGGGAAAAAAACCCACACTGAATCCTCATTATTACAGTTAAAGAGAAAGTTTCCTCTTTCCCCCTTTAGATGCTGGTTTAAAGTGTGCTTTCCAGGTGGAAAAGGACAGCCTAGGAGAGCAGTTAACTCGAATGGGGAAGGGGCACCGCAGGGACCCCTCACTGATTAAGTTCTTCAATAACTCCTGTGGTGGCGGGGTACCGGGCAGAAGCTGGAACTAGGCATAAAAATGAGCAAATGGGACCCAACGATTGAAAAGCCTTGTCTCAGGAATGGATAAAACAGTTAACAGTTAAGAAATAATACAATTTGCCTACCTGTCAATATTTTTCTCTTTGCATTTTGATAATTTCATCTCTGCTCCTTTTTGAATAGGATGAGTCTAGAAATGGTTTATGTGCACATGTAAGTGCGCGTCTATTTTCTAAGAATTGGCTGAGGTATGTTCAAAGTAAATCCATTATTTTGCTTCTACTATAAAGGAACACATTTATTATAATAAATTTAATTGAAAATGCTTTATAGAAAGAAATATACTATGCATCCCTCACTTGTAAAAAGAAAATATTTTAGATTCCTACTAAGGAAAGTGACTCTTCTTTTATAACTTTTAAAGTAATTATGGCATGCATTTTTAAAGAAAAATATTTCAAATAAGAAAATTAAACACCCCCCAGGTGAGTAATCAACATCAGGATGTAAATTATATATGTTTTGACATGCAAACAAAAGACTAAATATGTAATGATTCTGGCTGTGACACAGTGAGTTAGTGAGACTGATAAAATACTTCCTCGTGCTGATAGCGTGTTGTGATCACAAATCTATTACACTTTTGAATTGATGGGCTATTATCTTTGGACAATTTTCATGCCAGGAGGTGATCCCGGTGAGAAAAACGTCTTAAATGAAAAGCTTATAAACATGATACATTTCACTGCTGTTACCTGAATTAATATGCGCTGGTAGTGATGGAGCAAAAAGTGGTTTGAGAAATAAAAGGTTTTTCATGTTTTTACCCAAACAATTGCAATATAAACGTATGAATAATTATACATTTTAGCAATGGCCTCTGTATCAATTTATAATTATATTAAATATACAGCTATATTTATTTTAAGTATAGCAATAGGTGTTAATTGACCTCTGAAAACTGGGAGGCAAAATTCTAGAGACTGTTAAGGTGATTTGTGGGAAATATATCTGAGTGAATTCTTTACTATCTTTTACATTTACTTTTCAGCCTTAAGCGAGAGACTTATATAATGTAAGCATGACCACAGCTGTACAAAATACATAGGGCTACCAAAGGAAGCAAAACATTTGTATTATGACTTATTTTAACTTAGAGGTATCTAGAATCAAGTACCAAGGCATGTTACAGAGTTTTCTTGGGAGCGGTAAGAACTGAACAACATAAATGCTGAAAATAGGTAAAATAGGTAGAATTCTTTTTATTATTATCAAGAAGGTGAAAGTAGCCTAACACGCTCTGCTTCACATTTTCGTCACTCGAGTGGTTTAGCTATGGCATCGAATACATCAGTCTCTATTAGATGTTTCCTTACATGTTTTAAGAGCTCAATCACACCCACTATGGGTAGTTGTTAAATATATGGCAATTAAAATGTGCATGATAAAGAACATCCTAAAATTCCTATGTGCTATTTGCCCAAGACTTAATCTATTTAATTGTAAATTCATTTAATGCTTGATGGCCATCTACGCTGAAAACTGTTCAGCAGAGTTCTTCCTGTAAGCTTGAGACGGAAGTGGTGACCTAGCTAAGGAGAAGAATTTCAGGTGTAAATGCATGTTTATGAAGAATAAAAGAATTTCAGAATTGTAAGAAGCACTGAAGCTATCCTAGTCAATCAGATAAATAACAGTGAACAGAAGAATTTAACAAATCAAAACAGAAAACAACTAGTCCAAAGAGTGGAAAGTGATTTAAATAAAGCTTCTTAAGCACCTATTTACTGTACACAAATAAAATATTACCTAATTTAAACTTCACAAAGTCTCTACTCTGTGTGTGTGTAGATATAAAATGTACTTTTTTAAGATGAAGAAATTGAGTCTTAATATGTCAGCATTGACACAGGGACAAAGCCAGGTCTGTTTTGTCCTAAAACCGATCCTGAAAATCTTTTCTAACCATATGAATGTTATTCCATTAGCTCTGGCAAAGTACTGAAAATAATTACAAACCTTAAAAATGAGTTAAATATATACAAAGGAGGAAGCTCCAAATTTGCCGATCTTTTCTGTGATGATGAGGGCTGTCAGTAGTAGTCTACTAAGAATGCTTTTAAAAAAATATTATTATTATTAGCCCTGGCTCATGTGACTCAGTGGACTGAGCATCAGCCTGTGAACCAAAGGGTCGCCAGTTCGATTCCCAGTCAGGGCACATGCCTGGGTTGTGGGCCAGGTCCCTAGTAGGGGGTGCATGAGGGGCAACCACACATTGATGTTTCTCTCCCTCTCTTTCTCCCCCCCTTCCTCTCTCTCTAATAATAATAAAATCTAAAAAAAATATTATCAATCTGTCCCTTCAAGCTAAAGGTAGTATTCAAGAATGAGTGAGAAAGTACTGCTTCTCTAAAGAAACTCTTAGCACAGAGAGAATATTTTTAAAACTTACATTTGGAAATATTCCCATCAATGTATGATTTTGTTGCCAAGAAGAATGATTGTCATTTATAACAATTTTCAATTTTCTAAACTGCTTAAAGACTGCAAAATGTGTTATTTTAGTGGGTTTTGTTCTTGTTTATTTAAAAATGTGAAAATGCAACAATAGCTTATAATTCATTTGCTGGAGCATCAGAAAAATTAGCCAGATTTCAACAGATACTGTATAATCTCAGCAATATTTGGAATCTAAGAAAAGTCAAACTTGTAGAACAAGAGAGTTCCAAATCTCAATGGGCCTTTAAAAGGAATTAAAAGGATTATGTAATCTCTAAATTTAATTCCAGTCCTGAAATTTGTTCTGGAAGAGAGTCCATCCTTCTCTGCCGCTGCCCCAACTGCCCCAGGTCCTCTCTGACACAGCTGAGTTTTTCCTGGTGGTACACTGGAAGACTTTCATACATATCTACTCAATAAACACATGCATTCAAGCCTTATTTTATGAAATATCACTACCCACCACTATCACAGATAATTGCCTCCCATATTATTCCCGTTACCTTTTCCTAAAACACATCCTGTCTGTGGGAAAGTCACTTCCTAGTTTCCCTGCTCTAGGATGTCATCCACGCCAATTAAATTGGTAAGAGGTGATTATTCTCACAATACAAAAATACCTATCTCCAAAGCTGAAAGGCAGAAACTAGCCAACATGGAAGTTCTTGGTAGATGTCATTTATCTTTATAAATACTACATCAATTGGCATACTTTTAAATGTGTGGCATAAGAAAGGAATCAGGAAAAGAAATGGAAGTGCTAGGTACTTTACATACGACAATTCAATAAATCCCTACAAAATCTTTGTGAATTATTATCAAGCCTATTTTATGAAAAAAAAAAGATAAAAATGTATGAGTAATCGACCCAAGTGAGTAAGATGCTGAGGTTTTTAACATAGATCTATCTGTCCCAACAGCAATGGTCTTCTGGTACTCCACGACTAGGGAGAAGCAGTGCTACCTTAGAGCAGGATGGAACTGAGCAGGATGGAACTGAACAGGATGACTCTGGCAGTGTTTTAAGTGGTTCAGGATATGAGGTGAGATGCTAAGAAATCATAAAGCGGGTCAGACCAGAATCAGAGGGGTTATCAAATAGAATGTATTAAGATTAGCAGGTTAATTGCATGTCCGAGAATTTAATCTTTGGGGCTAAGTAGAAAAGGTTCTGAGAATGGTGTAAAAAACAGGCTTGAAATAAAAGGGGAAAGAAAAAAAATGAGCAAAAGTACATCAAGGCAAAATAAGGAAATGCAGAAAAAGATAAGCAATTATCTTTGACAGGGTATATGTTAATTGGTAATGAAACCAGAAGATAAAATTTTTGAGAAAAAAAAGACAGTTTTAAAAAAGGACAACAATTAATTCTAGGGAAAGATAAAATCACCATGTGGTAATGATGTTAAGTACAGATGGTACACACACACGCGCACACACACACACACACACACACACACACAAAGAAACGAGGACTGGAATATAGAGTCAAGACAATATTAGTGAAGAGTAAAGAGCTAAAACAACCTCACAGAACAGCTGCTGAGGAAGGGAGGTGCCTGGAATGAACAGAGCATATTCAGAAAAAGATAAAGACTGAATCAGCTATTAGCTATGACCCAAGTCCTCCGGAACAAATGGCACAGGTGACTGTCTGCTTCGATCATGTTCAGAGAAGTGACTGGAAATGTGTTATAAGTAATTAAAAATTCATTTCCCCTGGTACTATGGGAATTAAGGTTGTCATATATGAATATTTTTACAGATTGCTGGTTACCCAAAACCAAACATTATCACAGTATACAGTATTTGCAAATATTATTTTTATTGATTGATTGATTTTAGACAAGATCGAGCACGTTCAGGGTGGTATGGCTGTAGACTGATTGATTGATTTTAGAGAGGAGAGGGGAGAGAGAGAGAGAGAGAGAAACGTTGATTTGTCATTCCATTTATTGATGCATTCATTGGTTGCTTCGTGTGTGTGCCCTCACTAGGGATCAAACCCACAACCTTGGCGTGTTGGGATGACACTCATCTGAGCTATCAGGGCAGGGCCAAAATTGCTAAAATTGCCATTTAGCAACAGTAATTGCTAAAGTTACTATTTTAAAAATCATTTAGGCCTATAGCAAATAATAAATGTATAGTTTCCTGGTACCTTCATTGCTGTTAAAAACACACTGATTCCCTCTGATTAAAGAAAACAACAGCCCACGCTGCTGTACAGCGCCGTCACCATGCTCAAAGACACCTAACGCTTTCAATACCTTAAATCATTGGAGGCCTAACCACATCTTTCAAGGCTTTTACTGGTTCATTCCAAACATTTACTACTTCAGTTAATCAAGTGGTCCAAGGATATGAATAGTTGCCTTTCATTATAATTTGAAGATTTATTTTGTTCTCAAGAACAAAATTAGCAGACTTGGGGTTCCTTCCTGCAAAAATTCACCTACTTTTTGTTGAGTGACCTGAATGGTAAAAAAACCAAGAGGTTTTATTCTGGTAAAATGACTGCTTATGCTTGGCCTACCTAACACATAAAGGTAAATTTGCTATTTGTTCCTATAAATATTCCAGTTAAGACAAATAGTTTCCTCGTCCATTGGAAAGAAGAGAACTATGTGACAATCAAAGAATTTGTTCAATTGTTAATCAATCAGGTTATTTGATCCTATGCATGGTTACTATTATTATTAGTTCATATTTTTAAAAGACATTTATGGAGCATCTGTCATGTGTCACGTGTGTTACTCACATTATTTCACTTAATACTCACAACACTATTTTGAGTAGGCATTATTACTGCATTGAACTTGACCTTGGGTTTCAATAAGTTGTAGATGATTACATAGATAGTTTAAGTGATGGGTCTTGGATAATTGACAGGTCTGTCTGCATGGCACATGCCCCTCTCATGATGCTCATCCATGCTTGTTTTCCTACTAGATCTACTGTGATTGACTCACAAATAGAGATAGCAATGTTGACGCCTGGGATGACTCCATAAATATTGGCATTGTGCCTGCTGAACAACCAAGTGGAGCCTTTTTCCATTGGTTAATGACAATCTCACCCGTAAAAATCTTGCTGTGCTGCCACTTATCTCAGTGACCATCTATGAGAACCTCACACTTGATAGAACGAGGCCTGAATTTCAGTGGATGGTTCTGCAAACCAAGTTGTAATGCTGCTGGGGACACATGGCATTCATTCTTTGAATAAATTCAGGACCAAACTTTAACTTTGTTTTATATTTTAGTGAATATATGGGTTACCTTTAAATCTAACATTTTACACTTAAAAAATGAAATTTGAACTTTTTGAAAAAAATTCATTCCGTGTGATAACTTCAATATATGCTCCCTATTCTCTTAGTATTGTGAGAAGAAAATAAAGACAAATATCTTAAGCACTATTTTAGGAGTTACATATTTTGGCGGTCAACAGAAGTTTCTTCTGTGAAGGGGGTGACAAAGGGTTAAACATGTGCTAGGAGTTGGCAATAGAAATGAGAAAAGTTCAAGTAGGGAGTCACACCTGTATTCCGCTAATGGCTACCTTTCCACTGACCTTTGCTGACCTCTGCCTTATGCTTTCCCTTAGGTATAGGTATCATGGGCTTTGAAGCCACTTTCCCATTGGGAGTGAAATTTAGCGGGATAACCACACATCCCTCTTTGCCTGCGACAGCCTCAGTTTATGCCGGCCGCCCCGGTGTGATTGTTCCGATTCTCCTTCCACTCTCAAATGGTCCCAGTGTGGTGATGAACTGTATGGTCACCACCGCGCACAGGCACCGAGTTAGGGCTCTGATGGCTTCCTTCTCTCCCCGAGACAAACTTTTTAAGCCACAAATTGAAATGACCCTTAAATAGAAACACCTCCTACAAACCATTATACACCACAGCTCACTCTTCCTCTTCCTTTCCCTCTTAGAGATGCACACACATCCCTTTACAGGCCTTCTAGAACTACCATAAGTATTAAAGATGAAATATTTGAGAAGATCTAGGATCCGATTGACTTCTACTATTTATTAGTATGTAATTTTAGATGAGTGTACAGGTGTTTTTCTGTTGTTATTTCTTTGACAAATGGAGATGGTGAGACTTTTAAATATTAATTAAGAATTTTTTAGCCTAGGCCAAGGCCCAGTTTTGTAGTTTGGATTTAGCAGCCTTAGCTTCTTCATTTTGCATCTCCGTTCCGTATTCTGTGATACTCTCTTTCCTTACCAGTACCCAGGGGTCTCTCTCCCTAAACTTGAACAAAAGGATAAGACATCACACAATAAACTTGTCAGTGGGTTACCTCTCTGGGGATATTTTACTTAACACCTTCAACGACGGAGAATCTCACTACATGGTACCTGGCTAACGGTAGCTGGTTATCACTTGTAGGTGGAGGTGCAGTGTTTCTATCGGGAAAACGTTCCCCTGGTCCACACGGTCGCAGTGTGGAGGCTGCTGCCTGGACTTCTAATGGGCCAGGCTGGCAGCCCTGATGCCCATAGGGCTCCCTAGAACCACTGAGAGTGAAGATCAAAGTCGGAGAAAAAACGGAACACCAGTTTAGTAAATTATACTTCTGGTGAGGTATTTTATGTTCTTAAAGATGTAGCCATTGATTTCGCATTAAAGCGGCCCAGGACATCTTGATGTTTAAATTAAACATGCAATAATAAAAAGGTAATTTAATATGCAATTTCATACATTAATAATTAGCAAAGCATTACTTGAACTACAAGGTAAAAAGCTATGGGAACATAACTAATGAACTATCCATGCCAAAGTACACTTCATAATAAAACAAGAGTTTAATAAATGTTTTATTAAATGGTTACAAATGAACCATTTCGTTAACATCTAACAGGGAACTGCTAGGCTACTTAATTCACGTATATAAATGAGGACCTCGCAGGCAATTAACTTTACGATTGCTGGAGGTCAGGGCTTCTCCACCAGGGTCCCCATACTGCACCTTTAAGTGCTGTGCTACCCTGGGTCACATCTAAGCTTTTCCTCAGCTGCTCTAGAGTCTGCTTGTGGCTATTATTATGCACTGAAGCAGCTGAAGTATAAAATAAACAAAGGAGAAGTCAGAGGCTATCAAATGGCCTGACAGTGAATTATAGAAAAGATAAGAAATAGTGAGCCCAAAGAAGAGGACTTTTAAGGAAAAGTCCGAGCGAGTGTGGGTGTTGTATCGAGGCACTGATGTTTATTGATAGGCAACGATGAGGTAATGAGGGGACATGCTGATAAACTGCAAAGGCCTGTCTGGATCTTCACAGGACTCCCGGAGACCTGAAACTCGCCAGAGGTTACAGACCAGAGCTACTCTCTCTGCTGAGCAGAAGTGTTCTGTACAGTGTAACAACGTCTGTCTCCAGCAGTGGCCAGTGTTAAATTCGTTAGAGAAAGGAAAGAAACATTTTATGGAAGCCAGAAAGGGCTGGTGAAAAAGCTGCTTTTTCCCCCGAACCAAAATGAAAGCTATACTAAAACAGATAGGACAAGGCAGGAAATTATTTATGTCTTCGCTACAGCCTCTAGAAACCGAAATTCTACACATTCCTGAGATTTCCCTGGATTATTCTATGTCAGTTTGTAACCAACTGCTATCGATGTGCTGGCAGGAGGAAAGGGGGAAACAGAGAAAATATGGAGATTCTTAGCCTTACACACCGAATTTCATACTTGATAGCTTCTACCTTTTAAAGGGCAGTTGCAGAAAAGTGAGAATTGGTAAAATGAGTATATGTAAAAAAAAAATAAGCCAAAGGCGAAACTCTACAGTAGATTAAAAACTTGTTCAAGGCAGACACAAGTCTAGAGAAAGTTGTGAATGTAGCTGAGCCTGGGCCTGAGAACCACGCTCAGCAGGGAAGCTTAACTGAAACGGGGAAAATCAATGATGAAGAAGACGGGGACAGCATCCCCGGTCCCAGCCAGGTGAGACCATTAGGGAAACCACAGAAGTGCAGTCAGAGCGTGTCGCTGCTGAGGGCGATGTCGTTCTGTACCTGGGAGGTGAAGTGCCACATTTTTCGAGTAGTAATAGTATAGGACGTGGACACTGAGCATGTGACATGCTACAAATGAATGTTTTTAGCATGATATACAATTTTTTAGATTCATTATATATATATATATATATATACATATGAGATAATATTGTCTGGTAGATTTTCTACCTATGTCACTTCATAAAACTATAAAATGTAATTTATGATGGCTCAATACCAGGATTGCTTCGAAATGGAATTTCACCTGGTATTGCTTTGATATCTCCTGGAGTGATTTCTGAATATAGAGAAATCAGCTGCAACTTCCTATAGGGCTGCGAGGGGCTGTCCTCTAAACAGCTGCTTAACCTTTCACCAACCAAAATTCTAGCACGATATGAGGAACAACAAGAACAGCTTATCTTTCTCCAAAACTATTCCGAATCTCTTCACTACAAGCTACGGCTTCAAGGAAGAGCAACTCTCCAATTGACGCTCACGTTTTTGAGCCTTTTGTGCTATCTGGAATATCCCTAAAATTAAATATGCTTCTGATGACTTCACTTGACATATTTCATAAACATTTGTCAAAACAATTATTGTCAACTACAATGTAATTATCCACATTTCATTTGATGACTCAACTGCAAAATTACTTTTTTCCTAATAAAATTTTTCCAAATGACAGCAGTGAATCGGTGTTGATTAGTTGTTCAGTGTGCGCTAATTAATTACAGTGGGTAAATTTAGCTCTGTGCTAATAACCTTAGCAGGGAAAAAGTCTGTGTACATGACTCCATCTTAAGAGAAGAGATGTGCTGCTCGCTTTCTTTTCCTGTACTTTCTAATTTCTCCCAGAAGGGTGTTCAATGACACAAAATACACAATAAACCTCAATGACTCTTGGCCGACACTATAGATAAAAAGACAAGAGCATTTTGCAACCTTGTTCTTAGGTCAAGAGCAAAAGAATAGACAGTAAGATCCTTATTGTTGACAACTAACTATGAGGACCTCCTGCCAGCTCATCCTCAGGGCCAAATTGGTTTAGATCATGCATTTCACAGCAAAAAGAAAGAGAAATGTACACTTTGTGAGAACGTTTCTTCTTCTGGAAGCCGATTTAAAAGCTGACGTCAGTGGCGGTGGGGGGTGCTTGAGGAGGCAGGGCATTTTAGGGGGCATTCTCCCAGGATGTCCAGAGTCCTCTTTCTGGCATTTATGTGGTGAGGATCCGCTCCCTCTGAGTCTAACAGAAGCTTAGGGCATAAGAGTACTCAGAAAGGAGCACTAATGGGAGTCAGGGGCACTCGGCTGCACAGCTGCCAATGGGAGAGCAGAGAGGTAGGACCCCACACTCTGTGTGGGTGACACATGATGTAACGGAGACATACCCGTTGAGGTTCGGTCCAAAGGCAGAAGGGAGCGCTTTTTTTACCTGGACATATTTAATAATGAAATGGGTGAGCTCAAAACCCTTCTTACTGATCCTTACTTTTTGCAGGAACAAGTTGCCACATGTGGACCAACCTGTGCTGGAATTTCTAATGGAAGAAGTTCACAGAAACCCCGGTGGGAGTACAGACAAGGGCAGGCAGTGGGCGAAGCCTCCGAAGGTCAGCTACCATATAGGAATGGGGGGATTACTGTGGATGGTTAAAGATCACCGGTTGCAAGATTACAACCAGAGGATGGAAGTTTCAGAGTGGGAGATTTCAATTCATCCTCAGGTAGAATTCGCTAACGCACTGTTTAAGAGTGGACGGAATATTTTAGGGAAGAATGATGGGAGAAGCTTGAGTGAGCGGGTCCCATCCCCCCTATACTGCAAGAAACCAAAATATCCTTAATGAGCAGTCACCTGACTCATGCTGAAGTGTCATACCTGGGAGTCCACTCTGAATTTGTGACGTAATGGACACAGTCCTGTCTGTGAAAAGCAGGGATGTCTAGGACCAAGTAGATGCTAAACATGTTCACGGAGCTGTAGGACTGAGAATCACATTTGACATCTCTATTCTTTTCTAAACATGTTTGTTGATGTGTACACAAGGGAGTAAAAACAATAGTAAGGACAATTTCATTGACCCAGCAATCAACAAATTACCAATCACCTTGAACTGTTCTTAGAAAATACAAACTAGAGTATATAAACGTTTGATAAATTTCTCTTAGTAAGAAAAGAGCTGGAGGTGTTTATCTTAAAAATTTGTTGACTATGGCAGAATATGCATTGTCCACGTGGCCCTAGTAATCAGGCGCTCTAACGGCCTCCCAGAGGAGTTACCTGCTCTCCAGTGGCACATTACTGCCAAGGACCCAGCTGTCCTGCAGCTGGACAGACTCGGGCGTGGCTTGCAGCTCGGCGGGCAAAGCAGCCGGCGGGGCCGGACTCTGGTTCCTTCTATTCGTCAGGGAGTTTCTATTGAGAGAGGTGATGGATGGGTGATGCTGAGCGGAATGCTGCTTATGGGGAGGTGGCAATGGCTGCAGGGTGGACTGGCCTTGGTTGTTTGCAGGTTGCTCTGAAAATAAAGAAGAAAACTCATTATATATGTGTGTGTGTGTGTTTGAACATCCATACCTATGCATATTACCGATTTCTCGGGGATCCGCTGTACATGAATTAGAATGAAAAACTGCATATAAATCCATAACCTAATAAATTTGCATATTATTCTATTAAGCGGGTGTTCAGTGACATTCTCTAAGAGCAAGTTTACCCTTGATACACAAAGTTCTAATTAATATACAACAGATGGTAAAGCTGCTTTTGGTTTTAATTTGTTTCGGATTTTTTTTCATCTGGTTTTATTAACACCTACAGAAAACAGCATCTGACAGTTCCCCTAATGTGCCTTTAGATTTCAGCTTTTTTTAACAAACCAACCCTGAAATTAAATGGGTAATTTCAGCAGAACACAAAGGTTTTTGAAATGCATATAATCCCTATAATTATTTAATGGAGTTTTTTTTAAAGCTTTATTTAACTGCAATAAATTATTACAAGCTAGTTGCTAAACAGCAGTAGGCTCCTCTAGTTTCGTGCCTTCCAAACGCGGCAGATCTGCACCGTGATCCACTAATAGACGCTAAGTATTCTTTAGCAGAAGGTCATTCTGTGAAGCAGATGTTGTTTCATGGATATTTAACAGACTGAATCACATCTGATTACTACGTCAGAAGACTCATATACTTAATGACCGTTACACCCATTAGAACACACACAGAACAGATTTTCCAATTTCACAGTGCGCAGTAGAACTCCATTTCGGAGCAAGTCAGAGGTGACCAGAGTGACGCGGGCCGCTGTGTCAGGGGCACGGAAATTTTATTCTAAACCAGAATTTTGTTCATAGAGGATCCAGCAACTTCAAAATGTAAACACAAGGCTAGAGTGTAACCAGGGAAGAATTACCTACAGCTGAGAAGTCGTAGGTTAAAGTTCACAAATTCTGAGACCTACTTTCCAATCATATTATCTAGCTTTGGAAATGCTAGAATTTACAAATACTACATTTTAGGAAACAGACAGATGACTCCTTAATTTAATGCCAAATTTATTACGGTTCTGCACACAAATGATGTTAATTTTTTACTAAATGAAGTTCAAAGGGCACTATAATTTTAAAGGGATGTATTAAATCATGCTATTAATCTGAATGCACTTATTAAAGGAGAACAGGAAACACAGCAATTATCTTTTATCTACAATGTGAACTCCAGCAGTGATTAAGCCAAATATTATAGCCCAACATTGTAATTCTGGTTGCATGAAATGAATACACAATATATTACAGTTTGAATATATATTATCAAATTGCTTTACAGGTTCCAACAAGTAAAATAACTCCCCCGTAGCATACAGCATCCGTAATTACTGCATGCTCCCAGCGGTCTCTAATCATCTGTATCATATCACTTAACGACTAATCATTTCTTAGTCTTGAAATGAGGGCAGAGGTATCACCTAAAGAAGAGCTGCTTCTTTGCCCAGTCTCTCATCTTGAAGAGCCCCATACTAGAAACTAGAGAAATCTTGCCCAGTTTGTTGCTTTGATGCTCATGAAAAATTATGTGTCCAAATCTCAGTGAAATTGAAATTTGCCTTCGAGGGAATGGCAGGGTTCAATGAGCACATGGTTTTAGTGGTGTTGGAAGGAAGGAGACTAACAGTTTAAAATTTGTAGAAGATTTATGATTCAGGTACCTATAGTAACTAATTAGCTTTGCCTCCCCCCAGCGCCAGTGTGGATGATTAGAATCTCTATGGGGGTCCTTTAGGAACATTTCAAGAAGCTGCTAATCAGATGCTACGATAAGCTACAGTCACCAGGACCTAGACGAGGTTGGCGTCAATGGAATGGAAACAGAGAGAAACATTTCAAAGGGAAGGGTACTGAGACTGTGCCTAAAAAGAAGAACATTGGGTCATATGACTCCATGTTTTTAATCGTGGCTCCATGAAAGAGTGGTATTATATAATACACAATTTATTCCACATGTCATATATAGAATATATAATTTAATCCATATATCATATGGGAAATATGTAAGTTATTCCATGTACGTATATAGAAGATATAATTTATTCCATATATAATTAATAATATGTAACTAATTTTATATATTCTATATGTAGTATAAATTATATGTTAGACATTATACTATGTAGAGAAAAGAGCAGTGTAGTAGAAATCACAATAGCACATTTAATTCTGTCAGGCATCATGATAGGGAACCTCAGTTTTCTCCTCTGTGACCTGGAAGTAACAATGTCCCATCTAACTATTAGTGCAATTCGAGGACTGAGTGAAACACACTCATTCCTTTGTTCACTGACACACTTAGTCGCCCCCTGCACACTGATCGGCCTCTACGTTCCCAGGACGTGCTGGCGATGACAGGGGAAGCACCGTGTGAGTGGTAGAGCGTTATGGTGTCAAGATTGCTGTTAAAAATAAAATGATTTTAAGATATATTACCATCAAATATTTCAATGTGTTGCATTTAAGATTCTTAATCTTAAATTAAAACAAATATAAATTGAGGGAAAGCTTCCATTTAAGGTTTCAAAAATAATGAGGCCTGTGGCGGCTTTCTCTAGGTTCACTCCTTCACTCGGCACGTATTTGCTGGAAGCGGGCGATGTACGAGGGAGGCGTCGTGCCTCCAGGATGCGTGCTCTTCCCAGTTGTCTGTCCGGGTAATTGAGGCTCAGTGTGTTCTGTCTGTGGGGACCTCAGACGGTTTGACTACAGAATCAGGAGCTCTACCAGTAAAACAGATGCAGAGAGTGAAGCTTGGGTCCATCTACAATTTGATAGAACAGAGTAAGTATACTTGTTCGAAGAGTAGGTGCAGAGTCTGAGCAGATGAGCTGAATGGCCGGAAATTGAAATTCCGCAGCAGACCGCAAACAGAAGCAAAGGCCCAGGACTTGGCCGGAGGTCAATGCTAGCTCTAGAGATGCCGACTTACAGGACATAACAGTGGTTGGAGTGTGTATTTATCTATAACAACTTATTCAAGATAGAGTACATTTATAAAGTATGACAAGATAAAATAAAATTAAATGTAGCCAGAAAGAAAGGTAGAATGACAAAAACCTGAAAGTGGGAAAGATAAGATAAAGCCCCATGTGAGGTTAGTAGACAAAATGCCTGCTGTGTAGTTCTAGATATTTTTAAAGCAGGCTACAAATCTAGCTCTAAATTATCTAGTTGCCAAAACAAAGGGAAAAACAAGACGAGTTACATGATTTAGAGTGTTTTCAAGATAAAGAATGTTTGCTTACAAAAGTATAACTATTACTGGTACTGAGAACAGAGAGAAAACTCTCCTTTAAGTTCTCATAGGAAGAACAACGGAATATCGAGGGAAAGTCTTATGGCCAAGGTTCACAATTCACACAAACAGGAACCAGGGTCTAGACATGGAGATAAGCACCGGGAATCTAACACAGGGGGGCCAGTCCACCTGAGAGCACCCCAGATGTCCACTGCTGCCTTGGCTTTAAGCTAGTCCAGTGATACAGGCTTCGCATTGACTTAAGAAAAAATTTTGGATTATAGTGACTCTGAGTTACGGACGGGACAAGTAGACCGCCCAGAGTCGCCAGGTTCCTGAAACAGCCCTCAACATGTCATTTTACTCCTTGAAAATTCCAAATGGCTTTCCTGTGCCTGGAAAACATACACTGAACTCTAAAGGTGAAAGCCATACTTGTTCAAAGATAGCCCCAAAATATTTTTGCAAACATTTCCCCGTGAATCCCCTTCATGTGTTTTATTCCGGTCAAACTTGCTGTCCCCTTACGTTTCCACTGATGCGTAGTCACTTCCAACCAGGACAGTCCCCTCCACCTCCCCATGCCCAGATCCTATGTACGTTCAGTTCTAAGAAAGATGACAGCCCTTCTGTTCTCAAGAAGTCAGCTCTTTCTTCTCTGGGTCTTATTTCATCTGTTCCTTTTTCCACGGTTTTTACTTTCTTCTGTATTACAACCAATATTACAGGTCTCAGGTCCCCTGTTAAGATTCTCCATGGGCCAGGTTCATGTCTAATTCACTTTTCAGCCCCGTAAGGACCACATAAGGACAGACACACAGTAAATACTCATCGAACGAATGACAGTTTGTGAAGAAGTCAAACAAGAGAGGTTGGAGTGGTAAAGCCTGGAGCCTACCCATACTGCCTTTAATGGTGAGATAATTGTAAGTATGTCTTACTTCCCCAACGCAATTCTGACATCCTGAAGGGCAGGGACTCTAACTTAAGTTTCCTTGGATTTTTTTTTTTTCCAATAACTTCACTAAGCCTTGTACTTCAAATGTGCTGAGTGACTGGTGACATTTATGCAATAATAGCCCCTGGGGGTGGTGTCACCTCACCTGGGCAAGGCACCAAGTCACTCACCCCATGGCTGCTTTTAGGAGTATTTCTTCAGATCCATGACAGATGTTCCAATATTTACAATCTACCCCTGAAGATGTGCAAATAATGGAAAGATTACACAGCATATATAATTATATAAGGTATGAGGTAATATAAAAAGTATACACTATTGGTTACCAAATAAAGTACGTTTTCCTTGTATTTTAAAGCTTATGATTAGAAATGCTCCAAATAAAACATTTAAGAAAGGGTGTAAGTTCTGTTTTCAAAATAGTTTTCCCAATAGTTTTTTTTAAATAAAAAAAATTGGCACTATGCGTACTAGAAATTACATATCATACCCAACCAGCACCTTCAATCAGCTCACTTTCTGTCTTTCTTTCTGCAAATTCCTTCAGCTCAAACAGCTTCCATGACAGCCTGATTGTTGCTTGTTTTTATCTGATAATTAGGCAGAAATAGCAGCAGATGTTCTCAAAAGCTCACATTATATGATTAAATAAATATCAGATAGACAAGATATTAGTTATTTTGCTCAGCCCTTTATTACTAAACAATTTAGTTCTTCAACAGGGCCATTCAAGGCTGTCTGGTGAAACCTAGCATCCGGGGCACTTAGTAGGACCAAGCACTTAGTCTGTACCACGGGGTACAGACTGAATGAGGGGTGTCACCTATTAGAACAGAAAGCTAAGAGAGTAGATTCCAGTGTCAGCAACTTACAAAACCCCAATTCCCAGCAAATGCAGGATTTACTGACTCTGCAGGGGGAAGAGAAGAAACTTGGGACACTTTTCCTACCAACTCGGCTGTTACGAATCAGGTAGGTGGCAGGTGCTATAGAGACAGATGACAATAAATACGGGATATGTGTTTTTCATGGGATATTTCTTTTTCAGTGGGGCATTTTCTTGAATAAGTTACAGACCTCCCTGGGCTTTATTTATTTCACGGTGCTTATTTAGAGGTGATAAGAGACACATACAGTAAGTGCTACGTGGTAACTTATTAATGATGGGGAAGAGACAACTCCCTGCAGGGCAGGACTAACTGAAGAGCCTGGTCAGCAACTCTGACCATTATCACAGGAAGCAAGAGCACGCAACCGAGTATGTCTGAGGAGAAAATGTTTCCCTTTAATAGGTAAGCAAGCAAGAATCAGAAATGCCATAGGAGTCAAAAACAAACCAGTGCCTTGCCAGTTCCCACAGAAGAGGAATTTGATCTCACGGTCCGGAGATGAGTCTGAGTCTCTTTCTCCCATCTGGTGTGACTGCAGAATCGTGTCAAGATTTTTTTTTTTAAAAAAGGAACATCTGGTTTTGAACATATCTGGGCATATTTGTTGGTTTTTTTAAATTAAAAGCCACTACTGGCAGCTTCAGGACTGGTATGTGCAATCCAGCTTGGGGGCCCACCTGAGTTACAGCTGTGGGCTGTGGTCTCTGGGGAGCAGAGTGGGAAAGGACTTTCGGACAGGAAAGCCAGGAGAGAAAAGGATGCCTGCTGGGAGGTGCTGGTCTCCTGGTGCACTTGTGTGCCTGCGCCTGTGTTCACAGGGACAGCTGAGAGGTGAGAAGGAGGCTGGCACTGGCACCTGCTTTGAGCAGAGTGTCCCCATGGCTACTCCAGTAGCTTTGTGCCACCCACCTCCATCCCTGCAAATGTCCCCAGGGAAGAAGGCCTCTAATTTGGAAGGGACAGAAGAGCTAGGGGCTGGTACCTGTGCTGCTTTAAAATACCTGTTTGCAGTCTGAGTCAAGTCTGCTGACAAAAGACAAATGAGAGGGAGCGGAGAGAAGGAGGTGGACGGAGAGCAGGGGAGGGGAGAGGAAAGGGGAGGTGGAGAGAGAAACACAGAAGAACAAACCCATTTTTAACTTTCCCGAACTGAGAAGCACATTCATCTGCCAATGGCTCGCTTACCCTTGGATACTAGCAGCAGCAAGTTGAACAGAAGAATAAACTCAGGTTTGGAACTAGACAAACACAGAAGGAGCCATGCCCATTTCCTGGTGATTAGCAAAGGTGAGTAAAAGCCTCCGTTTCTGAATCATAAAATCGATTCATCCTCATGTCACCTCCTGGCTGTATCTTTGTCTCCAACAAAACTTCAGTTTTTTCCAAAATTCATCTCTTTTGTAAAACAGGCCACCAAAACAAAACATAAAACTCTCTGTGTTGTATAATTTTTCACCAAATTAGTTTTGTGGACCCTGAGAAAGAAGACATCGACTAAGAAAGGCCCCTGGAGGTTGAGTGGGCTCAAATTTTTTAAAAAGCAGGGCCTAGCAGCCATATTTCTCCATGCAACCTCTCACGCAAACTGAGATTCAGGGAGAAGCCTGCACCGAGCCGCCTGCCAGCACTGCATCCTTGCCACCTGAGCAGCCCTTGTAAAGGAGTTCCTGGGGTCCTAGTTGGACCAATAGGACTGAGGCTTTCCCGGCCCAGTTGGAGCTGCACAGCTCTGACCAACCAGAAAGGCTCTATTCTGACCAATCAGGATAGTGCCTCTGGGACCAATAAAACTTTGAGAATTTGGAGTCCTCCTTTGCATGCGGACAGACCAATCAGGGGCCAGAGGCGGGGACTCCTGCCCATATAAGGCAGCTTCCCAGTGCTCTGGGAGGCGCATTTCCGTTTCCACTGAATACTGAAGACAGGGACCCTTCAGGCTGAACCGGAGCACTGGAGCTGTCTCTCTTCCTTCTTCTCTGGCCCCCAAATTGGAAGTGCCGGTTGGCATGGAGGTAGCGCCGACCATTGCTTAATGGTTTTAACTATAGTGACCGGAGCTCAGAGCAAATGTTCCTAGAGTACAAGGACCGAATCAGAGTTTCTGATTTTGGAAATCCCGACCTACATTTTGAATTCAGCTTCCTCTCTTGTCCCATTATCAACCGACTCAGTGGCCTCACGGAGGAAATTGCTTCCCCTTGATTTTCTAAGGTTAAATTTTGGTCACGACACCTCTTTCCTTACGTTTCAGGATCTAGTAGGAAGGATGCACTAGAAATTGAAAAAAAAGTATGACACTGAAAACCGTTAATTATATATAAAAATGTCTCTTCTGCCCAGAAAATATCACATATATTGCAGACATTTAGTTGTCATTACTTCCCTATGAAGAAAAGTATTAAGTAGCAAGAATTGTCCTCTTAAATGGGGAGACTTTAACTTAAGGAAATATGTGGTTTTAGTAAGACCACAACTCAGTGGAATTTCAATCAGAGCAAACAATTTAGATATTCAGGGTGCCTCCTGCTCTGCTCCTTTCTTACCTGACCTCCAAAATACTATATTAAAAAGGTAACCGCCTTAAATGGTATAATGGAAATTGGTGAAGGAAGACCTCACCTCACGCGGAAAATCACGTTCACATAAACTTACTACCCTGGTTCATTGTTTTATCTGTGACTCTCACAGAAGTCAAGAGTTTGAAAATGAATCGTCCATTTATGTACCTGTTTAAGTCTCTGGTTAAAATGTGACACTCTGCAGACAGTGTCACCACAAATTATCTGTCACAAACATTTGAGATACCAAATAAAAATTTTTGAAAATGTGCTTTAACACCCATAAAATCCTGTGTAAGTAAACAATGTTATTCTTATCACCATCACCAGACAACTGATTGTAAGGCTCTTTATATAAACACATGTGGGCATAAGAAAACCTTTGAGAGAAACAAGATGTACAAAGAAGACTTGCACTGACCAGGCGCTATTATTTAAGCGAGCACAGATGAACTGATTTACTCTACTTACTGAGTTAGTTGAGAATTTGGTTTAACTTCTTTAGGGTCATTCTTTGAAATGAAGATTAGAAGAAATCATCAAAGTACAAGCCTTTAAATCGTTGCCTTCTCTTTTTTTCTTTGAGGGTCCATTGTACTATCTACTTCAGACAATGTGGCAACCGAGGATACCCGTGAAATCGTCTCAGCCCAACCGTGAAACTTACACTTTAGGTTAA
Source organism: Macrotus californicus (assembly GCA_007922815.1). Taxonomy (NCBI): domain Eukaryota; kingdom Metazoa; phylum Chordata; class Mammalia; order Chiroptera; family Phyllostomidae; genus Macrotus; species Macrotus californicus. Next base: position 51,874 of record VMDR010004543.1, read on the forward strand.
TACAACCGAACTGGGGAGAAAGGATCGGCCAGAAACAGAGGGGAGAGACAAAATGTTGCCTGCCTTTCCCGAGGGGAACTGCCAGGCTCTCTGGAGCTGTTCTGATGTGCAGGATGAAGTGAACAATGCCTCGGCTGCTGCGGAGACCCCCACCTAAGTTCTGGACCCCTGGAGTGCTGTGCCCTCAGTCGAAGAGTGGATTGAAAAAAACCTTCTCCCTGCAAACGGAACAATAAGGAATCTTGCTGTGTTGTCTTAAGCCCTGGGTGAGGAACAAAACAACTGAAAATTTTCACCACTGGCCTGGGCTTTCCTGGGATGCCTGAGGTTAAAACTTACATCCACCGCATGCTGGCTCCCCAAGCCAAGAATTACTACAAACAGCGGTCCTGTTCAGCAATGCTCTTTCCCGAGGCACCGGCAGAAGCAAACGCCAAACTGCTCTAAACGAATATGCGCTAAACCCAAGTCATGCAGGATTTCCACAGATAAAGCTCTGCTTTCAATGAATTCACAATCTAAAATGACAGAGGGTAAGAGGACACATCCGCCTGAGCCAAATGCTACATAGAAAATAAACAGCAGGAATTTTTGTCTCCTCGAAAACTTCAGATAGTAGAACCATCAGATAAAACGATAAGTATGTTTAGAATAATCAAGCACTTAAAATTATAAAAATATAAGAATAAGGCATTAAGAAAAAGATGAGGCAGTTTTGTAAAAAGTACAGTATGTACAAATATGAAAAATGCGGCCACTGAAATTGGATAGGTATTGGATGATTTAAACTGTATATTAGACACAGGTGTAGAGAGGACCAGTAAATTGGAAAAGGGACCAAGGAAACTCAGGTGGCATCAGAAAGATCAGGCGTGCTTCCATGTGTGAGAGTCATTCAAAGAGAAAAAAGATATGGCTTGACCAAAAAGTCCAGTTAGTTTTTTCCACAAAACAGAAGACACATTTTTCATTTTCACCAATATCTTTATTGATGTGGATATTTTGAGCATGTCGGCTAGCTCCCACTATTGGCTTCCAGTGGGCAGCGGCCAGGGGAGCTGCTAAACATCTCTCAATGCAGAAGACAGCCCCAGAGCAAGGAATTATTTGGCCAAAATGTCAGTAGTGCCGGGAAACTTCGCAAACCACTTTTGATGTGTGTGATCCATCACAGCGTCTTCCCCATAACTGCACAAATCTCTTGCGTTTCAGTTGCATTTTTACTTTTATTTAAATAATAAAGCATAACATACAAGGAATGTGTATTTTCCTCCATCTTCAATATGAAAATGGCAGCATAAAATTTCACCAATTTTGTTAAGTTTTTTTAAATGCACACTGAAATGATGGCTGTCACAATACCACCTAACAGAATTGTTTTGAATGGAGTTAAAGACAACTAAGCACTTCCAGAGCCATCGTATGGAAAACACTACTTTTTGGCCAACCCAGTAGGATGAAAAGCACAACATACAAGCAGTAAGAGTTCAGAAGGCACGGATGGCACTTCTGTTAGAGCTATTACAATGTACTCCTTCCACGTTCCTAGTTCGATAATTGTGGATGCAAAATTATGTAAACATGAATTCACTCATCTCCTCATTTCATATGAATTATCTCTGTTATTCTTTTTTGTTATCGGATAACAGCTTTTTCCCCTTTGTTTTATTTAAAAGGTAACTTCTGCCCATTTTTAAAAAATGGGCAAAAGACTTGAACAGACACTTCTCCAAGGAGGACATACAGAGGGCCCAGAGACATATGAAAAGATGCTCAGCATCACTAGCGATCAGAGAGATACAAATTAAAATCACCATGAGATACCACTTCACACCAGTCAGAATGGCCATCATAAACAAATCAACAAACAAGTGCTGGAGAGGATGCAGAGAAAAGAGAACCCTAGTGCACTGTTGGTGGGATTATAGACTGGTGCAGCCACTGTGGAAAACAGTATGGAATTTCCTCAGAAAACTAAAAATGGAATTGCCTTTTGACTCAGCAATTCCACTGCTGGGATTATACCCTAAGAACCCTGAAACACCAATCCAAAAGAACCTATGCACCCCGATGTTCATAGCAGCACAATTTACAATAGCCAAGTGCTGGAAGCAACCTAAGTGCCCATCAGTCAATGAGTGGATCAAAAAACTATGGTAAATTTACACAGTGGAATTCTACGCAGCAGAGAGAAAGAAGAAGATCCTACCCTTCACAACAGCATGGATGGACCTGGAGAGCACTATGCTCAGTGAAATAAGCCAGGTGGTGAGAGAGAAATACCACATGATCTCACCTCTAACTGGAACATAATCAACAAAAGAAATCAGCAAACAAAATACAACCAGAGACATTGAAATTAAGAACAATCTAACAATGGCCAGAGGGGAAGAGGGAGGGAACAGTGGGGGGAAGGGTTTCCAGGAACCACTATAAAGGACACATGGACATAATCAAGGGGGAGGGTGGGAGCGGGGGAGGGAGGGAGGGGGGTGGGATTGGCTGGGGTGGGGGGAGAGTGGTAGGGGGAAAATTCAAACTGTAATTGAACAACAATAAAGTAATTAAAAAAAAAAGGTAACTTCTCTTGAATGGCGGTAAGTTCTCTTGGACGATGTTCGGCTTCCATAGTTGCTGCTCCAAAGTGTGTGGTTATCTAGAACGTCGAGCACCCTGGCCTGTTTCAGTGGGTGCACATACACGCCAGTGGCCAGCTCTGCTTGTCAAAGCAGTTCCTCTTTTTAATAAGCTTTACACTAGTGATGCCACAAACGTATTATCCTCTACTGCGATTCTGAGTTTTGCATGAGCATTTCTTAGACATACATGAAAGTTATTTATTATATATGCATTAAAACTGAGTAAAAAAATACCTTTGAAATGTTTCAGGGTACGTTTCAGGATATTTTTCTACCCACTGAAAAATATTTAACCTGAGAGAATAAACAAAAAAGGAAGATGCTATCTCAATCTTGACAATAAAAAATTGTTGAAATACGAGCAATAAACACTTTCCTCTCCTCTCTCATTTGTAATGAGCACTTGATTTTTTGTGCAATTACATTTTATTGACTTTAAATAGAATACATGATATGCTACAAATGAAGCGTATATTTGAACATGGATAAGGGCAGACCAAAAGGCAACTAAACGCTGTGACAAGTGGCTCATAAAGAATAAGAGAAGCTAATCAAAAACGCCACATTGTGCAGAATTTGCAAGCTTTTCTGATACATTCTTTATCAATAGGTGAACATCCGGTGGAGAAGCAAACAGGGGACAGAGGGCTGAGCACTTGCTTTAACTACCAAATGTACCCTCATATAAATCCACTGCCTTCAGGGCCTCAGCTTGTCTGCTCTGTAAAAATATGGCCCTTGGGGGGAGGAGGAAGAGGGGTTATTTAATGAATTCTGAAATTTTCTAGCTTAAAAATTCTCTTTATTTTACATAATGCATAATATTTTCTTCAAACATAGTAGCCTGTGTCATTAATATTTAAAAAATTAAGGTAATTAAAAAACAATCATATTACCTTAAGTTATACATGTAAAACATTTAAGGGACAATGAGTAATCATTACTACAAATGTAAATATTATGAACCCCCCCCATACTAACTCATGCCATCAATGCCCTACCTTATGGTTTTATGTTATCAACACTAAAAATAAGCCACTCCCTGTCACCCTTTGTTGTAGCCCGTAACATCTTAAGATGCACCCAGTGAAAATCAATTTACAGCAAATTTACTTCAAATATCAATATGAAAATTGCTTGTGAAAATAAGCACATAAAAAGCCAGGATGCAACTTTCCAAGTTAAATTAGAACTGGCCTGTGTTTTAAATGTTCTGATGACAATTATAATACATTTGAAAATTACAGTTAATCAGTTTTAGAAAAAAGAGATTTCACCTAATTTATCTGAACCTTCTCCTAGATTTTATTTTTTAAGACTATTTCAGCAACTGAAGGAGAAATCATCGATCTAAGGGCACACAGAAAATACACAGCAACCTGCTGATCTTTTTTTCCACCCAACAGTCACCGTGCCAGTGATTTCTACCCCAGCATATTATCTGATGTCGTATTTGTTATCTGCAGTGTAGGCAGTCCATATCGTCTATTGATGTCTTATGTTAAAATCAAACTTTAAGTCACAGTATGAGCTCCAGGAAGAGCTGTGGGTTGTCACAAACGTGAAATATTATGTGGGTGCAAGAGATTTCACCAGAACCCGTGTGTGCGTGTTCTGCGTTCTCACCATGTGCAATGAGAGGGGCCTGTTAAGGGGAAACCACATAATGATGCTTTTTGATGAAAAGGCAAAGAGAGTTGTAGTTTGAGCTGACACAGGCATACTTGCTGAATTTCCTCCTGTGTCATTAATAATTTTGGGGTAATTTTCTGTGCATGTATAACACTAAAAGCCTCTTCCAAATATGTATTTTCCTGCTGCTTTAATGACTGAGCACCAACGGCACGCAGGATGATTCAGTGAGAAGAACACTAAGTACGGGAGATATTATGGTAACGGATATCAAAATGAAATCATGTGCGTGAAATGCCGTGCAAACTGCAAAGTGCTACAGCAATGTGAGGCACTGGTATTGTTTGGGGGATTAATGATGTGCGTTTGCCAAGGCTTTGTTGTGCCTTTTAAACTGGCGCGATTTGTTGAGGCTGCGACTTTTCATGCCAGGCTAATTGCCACTAGAAATCTTCCTTTCAAAACAGAGGTTCAAAAAGAAGCCAGTGACTAAGTAGTCCTTCACAGAGCTTCTGATCTTTTATTTCATAGGTCTACAAATATTTTAGTTATTAAACTTTTCCATAAAAGAGGCAAATGAGCATAGATCTACCATGGAGAAGATTAAAGAAGACCTGGTGGCCCTGCCTGGTACGGCTCAGTGGGTTGAGCGCTGGCCTGCGAACCAAAGGGTCGCTGGTTCGATTCCTGGTCAGGGCACATGCCTGGGGTGTGGGCCAGGTCCCCAGTTAGGGGCATGCGAGAGGCAACCAATTGATGGTTCTCTCACACATCGATGCTTCTCTCCCTCTCTTTCTCCCTCCCTTCCTTTTTCTAAAAACAAACAAATAAAATCTTAAAAAAGAAAGAGAGAAGACCTGGTGAGTTAGTTTGCTGGAGTGGCCATAACAAAACATCCCAGACTGGGTGACTCAGGCAACAGAAATCCATGCTCTCACCGTGCTGGTGGCTGGAGGTCCCTGGTCAAGGTCCCACAGAGTCAGGGTCTGGGGAAGGCTCCGTTCCCAGCTTGCAGGCAGCTGACCTCCCCTGTGCCCTCACATGGAGAAGAGAGAGAGCTCGGTGGTGTCTCTTTTCTAAGAGCATCACTTCTATCAAATCGAGACCTTATCCTGATGATCTCTTCTAACCTTCATTATGTCTTTAGAGGTTCTACCTCCAGATATAGTCTGGGGGGGTGGGAGGTGGGGAGGCTTCAACATATAAATTTTGGGGGAAACACTCAGTCCATAACACCTGGGTTCAAGCTCCTTGTCTGAAATTTAATAACTGTGTAACTTTCAACAAACCAATTTCATATTCTAAATTCTCTGATTCCTCAGCTATAAAATGGGGATATTAATCACTTCTATACATGTGTTGTGAGGATTAAAAGAAATAATATATATTTAAAGTATTTTTATAAACTGCTACTTTAATATAAGGTCTCATTTTCCAGACTTTTCTCCTTTATTCAAATAAATCATTAATATTTTTTTACCATATATATGTGTGTGTGTATATGTGTGTATGTATATATATATGGGTGTGTGTGTGTGTATATGTGTGTGTGTGTGTATATATATTTTTTTTTTCTTTTTTTGGCCAAAGATATTTAAGTGTGACTATGCCCATAATTTCTTTCTAAGGGAAGACTTTAAAAACATTCTTTTGCAATTTCTAAACTCATAGAGGCATACATACACCTAATTAATTTTCAAAAGTATCTCTTAATATCATTTACAGTGTTTACTTAGGATAATGTGTCACTAGCATAGAAGATGAAAAGGATGCACATTATTATAGAAATAATTCCCTGTGTATGCAGAACGGCTGGTTAAAATTTGCTTCAATACTTTAAACGGAACTCGTGCTTTTTAAGTAGAATTTGTATTCTTTGCATTTAAAGGAACACACTAGAAAATGATGCTCCCACCGAAACATGTGAAAATGTAAAGATGAATGAAACAACTTTATGTTTTATGGCATTTACTTTGAAAATCTGATTAAGATAAATGTCTTTAGCTCATAATTCTTCAATGTCACGTTGTCATAGTTCCCATCAGCAAGATGTTTGAAAGGCTCTCGATTAATATTGCATGCCAGAACTGAAATTACATCCTTTGTCGTTTAGTTCTTAATGGTGCAAGTGATATCTATCAAGTAGTGTTTTATGAAGCGTGTGTGATTTTTATTGCAGGCTGTTTTCAGAAATCTTTTCCAGGTTTCAGAAAAACTGCTTAGGGTTTTCAATAAATATGCTTTTCCGGTGAAAATCGCCATGACTCTTAAAACTAATGTGAAATGTATTATTAGAATTTCTTTATCAGTAAAACACATTCTACTTGAATTTGTCGCTTTCTCATTTGCACAGGCCTGACTATACTTGGTTTTACCCAAATATTTTAGTAAATCACTTTATTATATATAATCAGAATATGTGCCACATACACACAGCTCACAAACCCTTCATCAGGCAGCACGTACAGTGTCTGTCTAGCAAGAGAAATACGTAGCACGTGAACACCGTGGATGCTAATCACTGAATACTGGCTGGGCTTGTGATGCAACAGTATGTTTTGTTTTTAAAATACAAACACTACTATACTTTTTAAGAGGAACCTAGTGTCCTGACATTCAGTCCAAAATTTCTGAAACTCAAGCACCCCAAATATAAGTCATTTTCATTTATCAAAGACCCACAGTCATAACAGACCTGTACTTACATATAAGTTAGGGGGATACAAGTGAACACAAAAGACAATTCTTATATTTAACTTTATTCTTTTGCTTTGAACATACGCCAACATATTTAGGTCCTGCTTCTAGCACTAACGTGTTCTACTCAATAAATTGTGATTTCTACAGTCCTTTTTCCAGTTTGAAGAAAAAATCCATCATTCCATGGTGTTTGAAATGTTTGTGAGCATACAAACATACAGTTTAAAGCTCTGGTTGCTAATCTTAAGTCTCAAATGCTGTTATACTTTATCACTTCGCATTTTACAAAATATAGATCTACCTAAGATAA
>VMDR010004544.1:0-59072 GCA_007922815.1 Macrotus californicus
CTGGAGCACACTATAGAAGAACCTCTAAGTCAGGAGCCATCTGTAGATGCCAGTGTGGATTGTTCATCAGGTGGTGGGGTTCCATTTTTCCAGGTACCTGATTATACCCTATCAGATAGCCCTTTCACATCTGGTATGCCAGTCATTTGCTATTCAACATAAATGCATTACTCTCGGTAGGTGGAACAATAAATATTTTCAGTCATTCCTTTGGAATGGCTTGTGAACTCTGATTTAAATTAATGACACAAATTAGATCATTGTTTAGGGGTTTTCTGTAGGATAAAGGCAAAATTTGACTTAATCTCCATCTTCAGTTGGTAACCTGCAACTGCCCTTTTCCTGCTTCCTAATTACTCAGAATGGATACCGAGAACAGTTGTTTCTCTTCCCTCCACCTTTGACGGGGAAGTCCTGGAGCCTCTCTCTGCCCATAATCAGACTTTGAAGCCTATGACAGTGTAACAGATTGAGAGACCAAAGGCCTCTCAGGTTATATTGGTGATTTCTTCTGCCTGAGGCTTTGCTCTTGTTAATTATTCCTCCATGTTTCCTGCCTTGATCTTGTACAATTAGATCTTGTGACGTCTCCTACCCGCTTTTAAACACTTTTGGGAGTACGGCACTATAAACTGCCTAGCACCTTTCCCATGTTTTGAAGACAAGAGCCTAGACAATCTGAAATAAAGATTTCATAGACAGTGATGTCTCCATTTTACAGTTGTAGTGCTGCTTCTGATATGTATATGCTTATACTTGTCTTTAATGGACTTTCAGGTCTTTCCACCAAGTTCCAAAGATTCTGTCCCTAATTTAAACTGTTACAACTTCTAGCTCAGATTTTTATCCCCAAATTCTTACTTTTGCTTTATTCTTTTCTAGCAGAGGATTCTCTATATATTTCTTTCCATTTTCAACCCTCTCTTCTATCTTACAAGGTTAAGAAAAGGGGGAAAGTTGAAGTTAATTACTGTTTGAACATTCATTCATTATTACTGTTTAAGGCACTTTGAAGGGCAGGTTTAGTGGTTTAATTGTGAGGAAGTCCCTACAGTATAGGAAAGATTTGGGATTGGATTTTAGACCTTTAGCTGAAGTCCGGAAATGATTTTTTCCTTGGTAGCATTCTGGTGGGGAGAAGTTTTCTGGGTTTAAAACTCTAAAGTACGGCCATGTGTGTCTCAGCATCGATGACTGGGCCTACAAGGATTGCCAGCCACCTTTAGCAGCAAGAGTAAGGGTTCTAATGAAATACAAGTTCCTAAATGAGAAATATGAAATAAGTTTAAATAAAAGATAAAATATAGTTTTTTAAAAAGTGTCTGTGGTAGCCCATATATGAGGTTCTCTGCTTAAAACAGTATTGCCTTTTGGGGGCGGGGGTCCTGATAGCAGATCTGTTTCCCTAGAGTTCCCCCAGGGTTTCTTCACAGCAGCACTATTGGCATTTTGAGCTAGACAGTCCTTTGTTGCAGTGGCCTGTCCTGTGTGCTGTGTATTATGTATTTCCTGGCTTCTGCCTCCCTACTTTTAACAATCATAAGTGTCTTCAGACATTGAAATGTCCCCTAAGGTGGGGGATGAGGGACAAAATTGCTCCCTGTTGAGGATCACTGTTCTGCAGTAACATTTGTAATTATGCCTTGGAATGTCATATAGAAAAGTAATATCTTTTCACCCCACTCCTTCCATTGCTGGTAAATGAAGCAGGCATTCATTTCTACTTGCCAGACAGATTATTGGTTCAAGTTGGTGCTGAGCCTTTTTGGAAATTCTTCACACTTAATTTCTTTCTTATAATCCAGAGAACTTTGAAAATAGAGCATAGCTAATATGTATTAAATGTTACTTTATATTGACCTAATCTCTCCCCTTAAATCCACAGCATAAAAAATCACATGGAAAAGACAAAGAAAATAGAGGCATTAATCCAGTGGAGAGGTCTAAAGTCGAAGAAACTACCGAGCAATCTGTTACAAAGAGCAGATTACCTCTACGAACCCAGATAAATCTTTAGTTAACTTGCGGGTTTTAATTTTATTTTTAAGAAAATTGAAAACTAAAACCCGTAACCCCAGAACTTGAGCCTTGTATATAGATTAAAAACAATAGAAAACATCAAGGCAATACTGTAAATTTACTTGCATTTAATGTGCCTACTCATTTTTTCTGTCATCTCCCTGTAGTTTAATATATATTAAGTTGGGTTTCATTTGGGATTTGCATTGAGTAAGTATTTCTAGCTTTTGATATAAAATTGTCTTTTCATAACAAATGAAAAATATGTTTCTTGTCTATTACTAAATGGCAAATATATAGAAGCTTCACTTTTGTTCTAGGATTGAACTTATAGATAAATATCACCAGTAGGTAGGTGGTCTTGGGAAGGACCTTCTCTCTCTCTCTTTTTTTTTGATATGATTGAATTATGTCTATATTTGCTTGCCTCCTTCCTAGACTTTTCATTCTGCCTTCTTAGCTCAATTTCTCCCATTTTATTTGTCAATAAACCATTTGTAGAGCTCCCAAGTGGTATCCATTATTATTATAAGATAGTCAGAATTTTACCTGGATACCTTTAACAGTTTTCTATGGTTATCTCTAAAATCACTGTCAACGATAAACATAACCCTAGAAGATGTTTTCAATATTTTTAATTTGTCCCCCCACAGATGTGAAAGCATCTAATTCCTTTGTGAGGCCAAATACATGAGCCCCCCCTCAGAGTTCTTGTTACTATGGGAGATCTACCTAAGTTTCTGAATGGCTGGGTACCCCATCATCATGCCTGTATGGCGTGCAGAAAGTCACATTGGTTTAAAGGCTTTTTGAGGTATTAATTATGACTATAATTTGTATTCCTTTGTTTACCTGATGGAACTTTGTATTGTTCTTTGTATATAATAAAATGTGTATATGTATATTTTTTTCTATTGAAATATTAACCTTTGAAAGAGCTCTGACAATTTTGATCTGACAACCAAATTTCTGGAAGTTGAGATATTTCAGCAGGAAGAACCAGAACATTTGGGAGGAATTAAATAGTCCCCCCTTATCCACAGTTTTGCTTTGTGGTTTCAGTTATTGACAGTTAACCACGGTCCGAAAATATTAAATGGAAAATTTAAGAAATAAACAATTGATAAGCTTTCGACTGCACTCCTTTCTGAGCAGTGTGGTGCAGTCTTACGCCGCCCCACTCCGTCCCCCCGGCCGGGAGTCACCTTTGTCCAGCCCCTCTGCACTGTGTACGCTACTGATCTGGCAGCCAGGAGCGCCTCCACTATCAGGTTGTTGTGCAGCGGTGCTCGTGCCCAGGTAACCCTCATTTTACTCAGTGCCTCCAAAATGGAAGAGTACTGGTGCTGGCAACTTGGTTATGTTGAAAAGAAGCCGGAAAGTGCAGGCTTTACATGAAAAATGAAAGTTCTCAGCGTAAGAAAAGAAAAAAATCATATTGTGAGGTTGCTAAGACCTACAGTAAGAACAAATTTTCTGTCTGTGAAATTGTGAAGAAGGGAAAAGAAATCTGTGCTAGTATTGCTGTTGCACCTCACACTGAAATTTATGGCTGCAGTGTGCAATAAAGGCTTTGCGGAGACGGCAAAGGCGTTAAGTTTGTGGGTAGAAGACATGAACAGCAACTGTGCTAGAAAACATTGAGTGTATACGAAGACTAAGGGATCTTCTGAAGTGAATAATACTGTTGTTTACTGCAAGTCAGGGACGGTTACCTATTCAGGAATAGGTTTGGGCTGAAAAATGTAAAAATGACTGGAGAGGCTGAGTCTGCTGATGAAGATGTTGCTAGCACATTTCCAGCAGGGTTGAGGTTGGTTTGGTTTGGTGCTGTCCATGGTTGCAGGTGTCCACCGAGGCTGGGAATGTTTTCCCTGAGGGTCAGGGGTGACTACTGTATGAACAAAGAATAAATTCTGTGCCCATGTTAAACATAAATTCAGAGAGGTATAAATTTGATAGCCAAGTAAAATCAAACTCTATTGGAGAAGTACAAAATGTGCTACTATGAGGAATAAATTTACCTTGCAGAAGTATTCTCTATAAAAATGATATTTCTTTACAAGATCAGATGTCAATGTAAGCTATGGATAATATCTAATAAAATAAACTGCCCTCAGTAAATCCTTGATTAATAAATTCGGTTTCTATGTTAAACTTGCATGCCCCATTATTTCTTTGGCAATGGGTGTATTTTTAGAGTTGACAGTTAAATAGTATTAAATAGTATTAATAGTATTAAATAGTTAAATAGTATTAAAATTCATTAAATAAACTTCTATACAGGAACCGCCAAGGAAGGAGGCCTTGGTAAAATCCCAGGCTTTTCGTTCTGCTCCAAAGGGCTACATCTTGGTGTAAGAGTAATGAGAAACAGATTAGTCCTCACAGGGCCTGATGTGTAGCTTAAGTCACCTCATTCCCTGACTGTTTTAAGGGTATTTAGGGGTGCCAATGCAACTAGTTCAACTGTCTCACAGAAGTAAAAACAAATCTCTGAGCCTTAAATTTAGAGCTACAAATTTACATGACCAATAACCATTGGTCAAAAATTAACCATTGGCAAAAATAGAGTAGATAGGCTCAAGGAGGTAAAAGAGCAACAACTTTGTCAGAATTCTGGGAAACAAAGATTTACAGCAACCAATTAAATGCTGGATCAAGAAAAAGGAGAGCTAAAAACTAGCAAAGCTTTTTGGTGTTTTACTTGCCCTTTTCCCATTCCCATCTCTGAGGTGGTCTTGAAGATGGACAGCAACCCATGTTTTTGGAGTGAGACACTGGTTCCTGGTTGCAAGGAAGCAGATATGATCTCAAAAAGTTGTTCTCACCTGTCTGGGCTGCGTGAAGGACTGAAGCAAGGAACTTGCCTCTGTTTCATCTGAATCAGAACTCGGTGGGGGGGGGGGGGGAGTGGCAGGCATTTCTTTAAGAATATTGTAAGGCAAATGAACAACCTGCTGCCCCCTGGGACAAAAGATTACAACTGAAGTAAACAAAGGAGTGCCTAAATCTTGAGAGGAAAAAATGCAAGAGAATTTCTTAAAGGAAAGTAGGCCACACAAAAACCACTGTGTACTGGGAAACTGAGAAAGCCTTTTATGTTCAGGCCAAGTTGCACGCTTAGAAGAGACCTGAGGCGGCTCTAGGCTTTCACTGCTGGCGGATACCTTGGATCAGTGCAAGCAGGAAGGGAAGGCTAAGGCAGATTGAAGATGGCCTGCCTAAGCATTGAAGGTATACTTCAGCACAGGCGACATGCAAAGACTGGGAGGGTCTTTTTCTTTTAAAAAAATTTTGTTTTACCTATTTTTTTGGCCCCTGGCATTCAAGAAAAATCTTTGTCAACTTACTAGCTGAAGACAAGTAAAAGGAAGACTACATAAGTCAAAGAATTGAGACTTCAGCAAAAAAAGTAGTTTAGTAAAGTCACTAAACAAATTGCCACAGCTCACAGCAACAGAAACAGACCTCGGGGCATGAAAAGAAAACTGGATTTCCAGAGTTACATTATAATATTCAAAATGTTTTATTTTCAACCAAAAGCTAAGAAGCATGCAAAGAAGCAAAGTACAGGCCATTCAAAGAAGGAATTACATGGGTGCATCCCTGTGGAAGCACAGACATTGTGCTTTAAATTAACTTTAAATACCAGAGTTACAGGAATCCAGGAAACAGTGTTTCAACACACAGAGAATATCAATAAAGAAACTTAAAAGAAACATACATATTTGGAGCTGAAAGCTATAATTGAAAAAGTCACCAGAATGTTCCAATAGATGTGAGCCAATGAACCTGAAGCTAGGTTAATTGAAAATGTCCAGTTGGAGGAGCAGGAAGAAAAAAAGTATGAGGGAAAAATAGAGCCTAAGACACGTAGGGAACAAACATACGGACATTTGTAAATGGAGTACTAGAAGGAGAGAAAGGGGCAGAAAGAATACTTGAAGAAATAATGGCTGAAAATTTGTTAAACTACTTGAATCTATACATCCAAGACCAACAAACCAAACAGGATAAATCAGAGAGATCCCCAACAAGACATTATAATCAAACTGTCAGAAGTTGAAAACAGAATCTTGAAAGCAACGAGTGTAGTCTTTAGGGAAGTGCACATCAAAACCACAATGAGACACTACATCACATCCACAAGGGTGCTATAGAGAAAAAAAGTGTTGGTGAAGTTCAGTAACAAGCTTTGTACATTTGTGGGAATGAAAAGTGGTTCGGCCAATGTGGAAAAGCTTGGTGTTTCCTAAAGAGGTGAAACAATCACCATATGACCCAGCAATTCCACTCCTAGGTATCTGCACAAGACAAAAGAAACAATTTATCCACAATAATTTCTACACAGATGTCCATAGTGGCACTTATCACAACAGTTAAATGGTACAAAGAACCTACGTTCATTAACATATGAATGAATAAACAGTGGTAAATGCAATACATACAATGGATTATAAAAATGAAGTATGGACATGTGCATGCTACCATGTGGGTGAATTTTGAAAACAAAATGCTAAGTAAAATAAGTCAGATGCAAAAGTTCATATATTGTATTCTGTTTAAATGGAATATCCAGAAGAGGCTAATTCACAGAAACAGACTGGTGCTTGCCAAAGCTGGCTGAAGGGGGAAAAAGCTGGCTGCTAATGAATGGTGTTTTCTTTTGGGATGTTGGAAGTGTGTTGGAACTATATAGATGTTGTACAACATTGTGAACCTACTAAATGAGGTGTACTTGAATATACCATGTAAGTTTCAACTGTACAATCATGATTTAATACTTGCATGCATGACAAAACGATCACCAATGTAGTCTTAAAATCCTTTTCTATTACGTGATTTGACCTAAAAATAAAAGCCATTCATCATATAAGGGGATTCTTATCATCTACTGAAGAAGAGGTAATTGAATCATAGAGCCATCAATATTGTTGATAGAATTAACTAGCAGAGAGAAAATAGTTCTTAAATGCATGCTATAGTTTAAGTGTATTAAAAATAAAACAAAAATGAAAGTATCAAAGAAGGAAAAAATAGAAATGTGCCCATAAAACACATCTTTACACTCCTTTAAAAAATAACCCAGTAGTTCCTCCCATTGAATTGACCCCTTAATCAGGATGTTATGCCCTCCTTTATCATTGGTGATATTTCTTGCTCTAAAGTCACCTTTTCTATTAATGTAGACACTCCAGCTTTCTTTTGATTTGTGTTTACATAGTATACCTTTTTCCATTTTGTTTTTAATTATAAAGAAATCCTATTTGAAGTGGGTTTCTTATAGATAGATTATAATTGCTTTTTTAAAAAAAGATTTTATTCACTTTTTAGAGAGATGGGGAGGAAGGGAGAAAGGGAGGTAGAGAAATATCAATGAGCAAGAGATACATCAGTCAGTTGCCTCTTGCGTGCCCCGAACTGGAGACCTGGCCTGCAACCCAGGCATGTGCCCTGACTGGGAGTCAAACGGTTGACCTTGAGGTTTGCAGGCCGGCACTCAGTCCACTGAGCCACACCAGCCAGGGCTATAGTTGCTTTTTACCCAATCTGAAAAGCTCTTTCAATTAGTTTATTTAGGCCACTTATGTGATTATTGGGCTTAAATATATAATCTTTTGTTTGTTCCCTTTGTTCTTTCTGTTTCCTCTTTTTCTGCCTGCATTAGAATTAATTGAATATTTTTATGAATCCATTTTATCTTCATTAAAAATTTTAAGGAGAATCCAAGATGGCAATGGAATAGTTAGAAGATACACTCACTTCCTCCCATAACCAAACTGGAATTAAAACTAAACTATAGAACAATCATCCTGAAAACAAACTGAAGACTAAAGAGATACCTTATAACCAAACATTTACAGGAGAAGCCACATCGAGACTGGTAGGAAGGGCAGAGATGCGACAAGAGCTGGCCCCGCTCCTATGGGCAGTAGCTGAGGTTCTGGAGGGGTCTCTGAGCTGTGGGGGTTCTCCCGAGAAGCATGGGGTCTCAACCCCAAGATGGGCTCCCCAGCCCAGAGCACCAGAGCCAGGAAGAGATGCTCACATAATATCTTGCTGTGAAAAGTAGGGAGTTTTCTGTCCTTTGGGGTTTGTGGCTAAGGGGAGAGAGCTGAAGGGGCAGCTGCCAGCATTTCCATGTGAGTTGTTCTCCCATACCACAGATGTCATCTTTCTTGGGAGGAGCACTCTCCTCCATGTGACATCAGCCTGGGGGAAAGCAATAGCCCCCACTCTGAACTGCCTCTTGTGCTACATTGTAAAGAGGAATCAACCTGCTAAGGAGTCAGCTGCCTTGGCTAGGGTATAGACTTCTGGGCAGAATCAGGGGGTGTCAGTTGTGCAGCTTCGGGGCAGGGGCCATTCTGCTCACATTCCTGTGAATCTGACTGGTGCTTTGTTCTCGTGGGAGATCTGCTAGAACCACCATCCAGGCTTCTGGAAGACCCACCTTCCCAACTCCTAGTGACAGTGCCCTGCTGAGCTCCCTCTCCTCCCAGCTGAATCTGGGGCAGACTGAGTTGTGTGGCTCTAGGACAGGGGCCATTTTTCCATCACACACCCAACCAGGGCAGAGCCCTCCCTTCATGTGGCCAAAGCTTGGTTTATTTGGCCCTGATGAACTCTGTTGGCCTCACCTTGACAACTTGTTGAGACCTCAACTCAGTCACTAACAAAGGAATGTGAATACCCAGTGGGTGGCAGCTAGATTGGTATACCTCGGTATATTTGCCTCAGACCAAGCACTGGCACTGCGTTTGAACCTGTATCAATTAGGTGAACACCACTTGCCCCTACCTGGTGACTCACTAGGAACCTACCTCATGCAATTCAAGTACTGCCAGAGGTTCTTTCAGTGACTGAAACTAACAGGCAGCTGGCAGGCACAGGCAGATCTTGGGGTGCCTTGGGACTTTTGCTGACCTGCCCCTGGGCCCATTGCTGGTAAAAGCCAGCCTTGGTGTGCACCTTGGTCCTTCCCATGTACACCTAGACCCAGAAGAGGCAGCCACAAACTGTGGATGTCTTTTAGCTCCAAACAGGTTGCCTAGGGCCAGTCACAGGCAGTGTCTGACATTGGCTGCACCAGAGTCACTCCCAAGAGACCCAGAACCAAAACATGCATTGGGCAGCCTCAGACTATATCAGAGCAGGATCCAATAAGCATCACATGTGGTATATTTAAAGAGAGACCTTGGCAGGCACCAGACCCTGCTGAGGCAAATTCTGCTCTGTGTGGTCAGCACCTGCACAGCATCTTGCATGCTGTGGTTGGAGTTGAGCCTCACAGTTAGCCAGCCTGAGGGTCAATCACATGCATGAACAGGCCAATAGCAGTCAAGACTCAATAACAACAGGAGGGCTGACATAACCCACAGAGGGGACAATCCTGAGGCACTCAGCTCAGGTGATCAAGGAGAGTGAGCCACTAGACCCCACAGGAAATCTACTACATAAGGCCACCCAACAAAGACTGGGAGTCACAGTAGATCTATGTAATACAAATAATAGAAACAAACACAATTGGCAGTTAAAATGGGGCAACAAAGAAACACGTCCCACATGCAAAAACAGGAGAAATTTCCAGAAAAAGAGCTAAATGAAATGGAGGCAAGCAATTTATCAGATATAGTGTTCAAAGCAATGGTTATAAAGTTGATCAACAACATGAAAAAGGACATAGAAACCATAAGAAAGGACCAGTCAGAAATGAAGAATACAGTATCTGATCAGAAAAATACACTAGAAGTAATAAACATTAGTTTGGAAAAACAAAGGGTTGTAAGAAATATTACAAACAACTATATGCTCAGAAATTGGACAGGGTGGACTAAATGGATAAATTCCTAGCAACATACAATCTCCCAAAACTGAATCAGGAAGAATCAGAGAATCTGGAAAGAGAGATTACAACTAGTGAAATCGAAGCAATAATCAAAGAACTCCCAATAAAGTCCTAGACCAGATGGCTTCATGGGTTTATTTTACCAAACATTCAAAGTAGAACTAACACCAATCCTTCTCAAACTCTTACAAAAAATTCAAGAGAAGGAAAGTCTCCAAGCTCATTTTATGAGGCCAGTATCATCCTAATTTCTTTTTTTTATCCTTACCTGAGGACATGCTTATTGATTTTAGAAAGAGGGGAAGGGAGGGAGAGAGAGAGAAGGAGAGAACATCAGTGTGAGAGAGAAACATCAATCAGTTGCCTCTCACACATGCCCTAACCAGGCATGAAACCAGCTACCTCGCTAGGCATGTGCCTGACTGGAAGTGAACATGCAGCTTTTTGGTTTATGGGATGACACTCTAACCAACTGAGCCACACCAGCCAGGGCGGTATTATCCTAATTTCAAACCCAGATAGAGACACTACAAAGAAAGAATATTATAAGCCAATATCCCTGATAAACATAAATGTTAAAACCCTCAACAAAATATTAGCAAACTGGACCCAGCAAGGCATTAAAAAGATCATACACCATGATCAAGTGGGATTTATTCCAGGGATGTAAGGTTGGTACAATATTACAAATCAATAAATGTATTTTACCACATAAACAAAATGAAGGATTAAAACAACATGATCACATCAATAGATGCAGAAAAATCATTGGATGAAATCTAACACCCATTTATGATTAAAAACTCTAAGCAAAGCAGGAATGAAGGAGCATACCTGAATGTAATAAAGGTGATATATGACAAACTCCTGGCCAACATCATACTCAATGGGCAAAAACTACAAACATTTCCCTTAAGATTGGGAACAAGACAGGGATGTCCACTTTCACTACTCTTATCCTGCATAGTACTGGAAGTCCTAACCACAGCAATAAGACAAGAAGAAGAAATAAAAGACATCCAAGTTGGAAAGGAAGAAGTAAACGGTCATTATTTGTAGATAACATGATACTGTACATAGAGAACCCTAAAGATTCCAACAAAAACTACTAGAACTAATCAATGAATTAAGTAAAGTAGCAGGATGCAAAATAAATATCCAGAAATCAGTTGCATTTTTATACACCAATAATTAACTATCAGAAAGGGAAACTAAGAAAACAATCCTATTCACAATTGCTTGCAAAATACCTAGGAATAAATTTAACCAAGGATATAAAACACCTGTACTCAGAAAATTATAAGTCACCACAGAAATAAATGGAAAAAGACTCAAATAAATGGAAGCACATATAGTGTTCATGGATAGGAAGAATTAACATCGTTAAAATGTCCATGCTACCTAAAGCAGCTTATCGATTCAATGCAATTCCAATCAAGATACCAAGGGCATATTTCACAGAACTAGAACAAATACTGCAAATATTTATATGGAAACTCAAAAGACTCCAAATAGCCACAATAATCTTGAGAAAGAAAAACAAAGTTGGAGGAATCACACTATCTGATATCAAACTATTACAAAGCTATAGTAATGTAAACAGCATGGTACTGACATAAAAACAGACACATAGATCAATGGAACTGAACAGAGAGCCCGGAAATGAACCCATACCTATATGGTCAATTAATACTTGACAAAGGAGGCAAAAACATGCAATCAGGTAAAGATAGTCTTCTATAAATGGTGTTGGGGAAATTGGAGAGATACATGCAAAAAAATGAAACTAGACAACGTTGTTATACCATGCACAAGAAAAAATTCAAAATGGATTAAAGTCTTAAATGTTAGACTCAAAACCATAAAAATCCTAGAAGAAAATATAGGCAGTCAAATCTAGGACGTTTCACCTAGCAATACTTTTTTTCTAATATATTCTATCAAGAGAGGGAAACAAAAGGAAAAATAAACAAATGGGACTACATCAAACTAAAAAGCTTTTACACAGCAAGGGAAACCATCAACAAAATGAAAAGACAACCTACTGAATGGGAGAACATACTCATCAATGATACATCTGATAAAGGGTTAATATCCAAAATACATAAAGAAGTTATAAAACTCAACACCAAAAACCCAAACACCCTATTAAGAAATGGGCAAAGGATTTGAATAGACACTTCTCCAAAGAGGACATAAAGATGTCCTATAGACGTATAAGAAGATTCTCAATGTTACCAATCATCAGAGAAATGCAAATTAAAACTACAATGCGATATCACATCACACCTGTCAGAATGGCCATCAGCAATAAATCGACAAACAGCAAGTGTCGGTGAGGACGTGGGGAAAAGAAAACGAACCCTCTGGCACTGTTGGTGCAATGCAGACTGGTGAAGCCACTGTGGAGAGCAGTATGGAGTTACCTCAGAAAATTAAAAATAGAATTGCTTTATGACCAAATGATTCTGCTTCTGGGAATACATCCAAAGAAACCTGAAACACTAACTTGAAAGAATATATGCTCCCCTATGTTCATTGCAGCATTATTTACAGTAGCCAAGGTCTGGAAGCAGCCCAAGTGTCCATCAATAGATGAGTGGATAAAAAAACTGTGGTACATTTGTACAATGGAATACTACTTGGCTGTAAAAAAAAAAAAAAAAAAAAAAAAGGAGAAAAAAATAAAAGAAGGAAATCGTACCCTTTGTGACAGTATGGATGGACCTGGAGAGCATTATGCTAAGTGAAATAAGCCAGGCAGTGAAAGACAAATACGATATGATTTCATTCCTATGTGGAAGCTAATGAACAAAATAAACTAATAAAATATAGACAAGACTCAGAGAATAGACTGACAGCTGTCTGAGGTGAGGGAGGTTGCAGTGTGGGGTGAAACAGGTGAAGGCATTAAGCAAAAAATAAAACCCAAAAGTCAAAAAATCCCCCCCAAACTCATAAACACAGACAATCACCTCATGGTGATTACCAGAGGAAAGGGGGGTTGGGGAGGTAGAAGAGGGTGCAGAGGGATAAGCGGTGACAGAAGGAGACATAACACGGGGTGGTGAGCACGCAATACATGCAATGTCACCCCAATAAATTTAATTAAAAAGTAAAAAAATTACTGTTATTGCTCAGAGGCTTAAAATATATATTGTGGATGAACGATAGAATACCTTCAAAAATTACATTTATTCATAATTTTTCTAATTTATTCACTAATACTATTATAATTAGGGTCCTTGAGGGCAGGGGCCTTGTCCTATTATTATTATTTTTTAACCCTCACCCAGGATATGTTTTCTGAGTTTAGAGAGAGAGGAAAGGAAAGAGGGAGGGAGAGAGGGAGAGAGAGAAACATCGCCTCCTGTGTGCACTCCGGCCGGGGGTGGAGCCTGCAACATTTTTGGTGCACAGGATGATGCTTCAACCAAGTGAGCCACCCAGCCAGGGCTGCCCCATCAGTCTGTGCACCCCCCCCACAGTACAATAGACCTCAGGTAAATTTCTAAAGGGAAAACCTCTCTGTAACCAAACACTCCCAAAACCCAGATGGTGTGCATTTATTCTGAGCGATATTTCCCATACCATCATCATAAAAGAATTAGGAGACCCCCATGGTCTGTTCCTCTCCTGGCATTACTGCGGGAGCTGTCGTTGCCATTGTCATCACCGTAGTTGTTGCAGCCACCCTCACAGCAGCTCCATTTATTGAGTGCTTAGTGTATGCCAGTGGTTTACACGCAATAATTCACTTAATCTCAACAACATCATGAGAGAGACATTATTATAAGCCTTGCATTACTTTTGAGGAAACTGGAGCTCAAAATGGCTAATAAACTAATCAAAGTTCACAATAAGAAAGGGTGGAGCCAGAATGCAAAATCATGTTTGTTTGGCTCCATTCATTCACCCTTTCAACAATATCTACTGAGCCCCTCTTACATACCAGACACTGTTTCAAGAACGGGGCTCAAATATTTAGAAGGTACTAAAGGGTACTCAGCACAAAGCCATTTCCCACCTCATTCTCACTCCCACCCCTGTGTCTGCACTTCCATCCCGTTCCCGTCCAAGCAACCAATGTTATCAGTTTCTTGGGACCCATAACTTCAGGTAGGAATTTCCCTTTTAGGTCAAATCTTGGCATGATTAATATTTCCCCCTTCTCCTAATGGTCCCAGACTTTGATGAATTGATTGTTAGTCATTCAGTATTTCAGGCCGATATCACAGCTGGGGGAAAAATGTGTCCTTGGGAAGCCAGATTATGTTTTATCTGAGATGAGGTCATTGCCAAGCAAGACAGTGAGTTCTTGTAGGCTAACTCACAATGTCTTTACCATGATGCCCCCGTTTTTCTAGGAGGTGACCGTCCAAGCTCTAATTGACCCCCACACTTCCACCTCTCTCTGTGAACCAAAGCTCTCTCAGGACCCCAGCAGTCTGGCTGAACAGGGTCTTGTGACTTCTCTGTGCTTCTGGCAGTGTGACATTTGCTGCCTTTTCCTTTTCTCAGAATAGTCTCTAGAGTGCTCCTTAGAGTTAGCATGGGGAGGTTTGTAGCCATAAGATCTCAAATGATTTCATGAAAATTAAAAATCAGAGCCAGAATCTGGACTGGCTTTTAATTTCCTTCAGACATTTGGTTCCTTGGCAATAAACTTCCTCTTTCTCTTTCTGGGTGGGGTTTAGAAGGACACCTGACTGGTGAACAAGCAGCATAGAATCCAAAGAAATGGGTTATTGGGCTGAATAGGAATGACTCATGGTCCAGAGAGCCTGAGTCCTGGGTCATCATTTCTGATACTTTCTCAAGGGTTGTTGCCTAGGAGTTCAGTTGCATATCCACAAATTTGGATTATGTGTGAAAATATCACTTCAGATATTATAATGCTTTGTTAATTATTCCATGATACATTCCTGGCTTTCATGTGACATCCTTTCATCATTTAGAAAATTATCTAACAACTTTATTGAGATATAATTCACACCATTTGGTTCACCGCTTTAATGTGTTTTTTAAAGGATGCTCACAGAGTCGTGTAACCATCACCACAATAACTTCTAGAAAACTTTTATTACTTCAGAAAGAAACGCTACCCATTAGCAGTCATCTTCCGCTTATTCTCAACTCCTCAGCTCTAGGCAACCACCAATCTACTTTCTGTCTCTATGGAGTTGTCTATGGTGGACATTTCATATAAATGCAATCATTGAATATAGTCTATTGTATCCGCCTTCTTTCACTCAGCAAGATGTTTTCGAAGTTCATTCACGTCTCAGTACTTCGTTCCTACTTATTACCAAATAACATTCCCTTGCTTGGACGGACCATATTTTATCCATCCATTCATCAGCTGATTGACATTTGGGTTGTTTCCACTTTTTGGTTATTATGAATAATTCTGCTGTCCATATCTGTGTACAAGTCTTTGTGTGGATAAACATTTTCATTCTTGGGTATATACACAGGAGTGGAATTACTGGGTCCTATGGTCGTTCTATGTTTGACCTTTTTGGGAACTGCCCGATTGTTTTCCAAAGCAACTGCTTCCCTTTACATTGCCATAAGCAATGTATGAGAGTTCTCAATTTCCATACCCTTAACATTTGTCATTTCCTGTTTTTTAAAAAAAATATTACAGGTATCCTAGTGGGTATGAAGTGGTACCTTATTGTGGTTTTGATTTGCATTTCTCTGATGGTTAACGATGTTGAACATCATTTTCATGTGCTTATTAGTCATTTGTGTATCTTATCTTCTCTGGAGAAACTTCTATTCAGATCTTTTGCCCAGTTAAGAAATTGGGTCCTCTGTCTTTTTATTATTGAGTTTTTCATCACTTTTAAAGTTGAGCAAAATACTATCATAACATTGCACCTAGAGCTCCATGGTCACTCAATGGGGTGAATCTACATTATGGTGCTGTGTAAGGGGCGCTGGTGTGTGAATGTGGACATCACTGAAGTGACATCACGGTGACGACTGGCCATGCAGTCCAGGGATCTGTCCCTCACGACACAAATGAGGCATTTTTATTTGATCATATGAGCACTTGGTTAAGTTGGTAGAGCCCTAAACCTCTGACTAATTAATTACATTTTGTCAGATTTTAAATAAAACACAATGATTTGATATATGATTAAATAAATGATTTAGTCATTTCAACAGGTGAAGATAATAAAACTTTTAGTGTAAGTAAAAATAGAACCATTTGTTACAGTACGATCCATTGATGCTTTCAAACGATCGCGAATCTGAAGTTTTTCCTCTACGTATATTTAATTATTGAAAATAAGTCGCAAAAAATTTACCAAAGTTCCTAGTAGATAAATTAGAGGTGAGAACCACCTTCTCTTCTGACAAAGTTTGGTCTCTTGCACAATAGCAGTGACTAAAATAAATGGTGCCAAATTTTTGGAGAGAGTCTTGTTTAATTCAGAATATAATTAAAATCTCATGTAGCTTTATTGGTTTTAGTATCCAGCAGAGAAAAAATATTGAAACTCCAAGAGATTTTGAATTAAATAGCTACAACCGTTTTGTTTTATTAGTTCTGACTGTGTGAAAAAAAAATTATAAGGACAACTTTGGAAAAGTCTTGTTCTTTTAGAACCCCAAATGACTTTTAAAACAATAAAACAAACTATAAAACCTACACAAGTGATATTAAAAATTATGTAGTTCAATAAATGTGACATTCACAAATGTGGTTGTAATTTTTTTTTAACTATAGCAAAATGAACATGGATCTGACGATTGGATTTAGAAGAGGTAGTGTTATATAGCTTATAAGAATTAAGTGCTTCAATTTGCCGGTGAGGATTATGTAGCTGAGTTGGAATGTTATGCCGATGCGTTTTAAGCTCTCCATCCGCTTCACAGGGGCTGTGGCTAAAAAAAAGAAAGGGATGATGCTTCCTTTTCCTATATTAGTGATTATTTCCCTGGCAGTTCATATTAAGTTTTGAAAGCTTTGTAGAGTTATATATTTTCGGTGGCTGAGTCATGCACAGAACAAATTATAAACCCGTACTATTTTTGAAGATGGAGAATGAAGGCATTAAACGAATTGTTGTGATAATCTCAAGTACGTGCGAGGTGGAAGGGGTGGAAAAACAAAGATGACGGAGAAACATTTTGTGAGAAAATAATAATCACAGTTATCTGCTTAGTCCACTGAGGGCCGAATCATTGAAGACCCAATATAACTTTTGAAGCCACCTTTTAGCTTCAGATAATAACTGTCCTTCCTTTGCCCCCAGATCCTGTGTCTGTCCCTGGTGCAGAGAGGTGCACGTCCCTTTCACAGTCTCCCAGCACCTGCCCGAATTCCCCATCAGGCCATGTGATGGGAATTGTGACCGGTGAAGTGGGTACAACATCAGACCAGACCCCAGAGGCACCAATGACCCACAGGTGGTTCCCAGGGGCAATATGCCATCTGAACTTGTATGCAGACTTAAGAAATAATGCATCTAATTTTTACCTTAAAAATGAGACAGTGCTTTCATTTTTAACATTATTTACCTCTTTATAGACACATATCTGTGTGCATATTTATGTGTGTATATTGAAGTATTTTAAAGTAAGTTGCAGATACCATAACCCTTCATCCTTGGTTTGCCTGTACCTCTCAAGAATTAAAACAGCCCTGACTGGTGTGGCTAAGTTGTTGGGCAACATCCAGCAAAGCAAGTTCGGTCCCTGTTCCGGGTACGAGCAAGAGGTAACCAATCAGCGCTTCTCTCTCACACTGATGTTTCTCTCCCTTTCTTTCTCCCTTCCTCTCTCTCTAAAAATAAATACAATCTTAGCCCTGGCTGGTATAGCTCAGTGGATTGAGTGCAGGCTGTGAACCAAAGGGTCGCCAGTTCGGTTCCCCGTCAGAGCACATGCCTGGGTTGTGGGCCAGGTCCCAGGTTGGAGGGCATGTGAGAGGTAACCACACACTGATGTTTCTCTCCCTATCTTTCTCCTTCTCTTTCCCTCTCTCCGAAAATGAATAAATAAAACCTTTAAAAATAAATAAATAAAATCTTAAAAAAATAAAAACATTTACCCACAATACCAATATCACTACTAACACAATGAATATTAATTTAATAATGTCATGTAACATACAATTCATGTTCCGTTTTTGCCTATTATCTCCCAAAATCTCCCGTCTTTTGTGGATTTTTTCTTTTAAATCCAGAATCCAATGGGGTGATACAATGAGACCTTGTGAAAATCCTCATCCTCAACAATGGTTTTGGTGATCAATGGATATTCTTTCTTGAATGAATCATTACATTTTCTGATTTTTTCAATCTTGCTACTTTCGTTAGTTGGCATTCTTTCAGCTTTACCATCCATCATCCCTTCACAGATACCGTGAACTGTCACGGTCAATGTGTCAATGTGTAATCCATAGTGTGTTTCTGATGCTTCAGTCACCCCAAAGTTGGCCAACGGAAGACCCTTCAAGGCGGTTCCTGTTTTCTTTCTGGTTTTTGGCACAAGATGCCACCAGCACACCTTGTACTTTTCCTGTCCCAGACTTAGAACCGGTCACTTCTTCAAGGAGCTGATCACACATCCACATTGTTCAATTCTCCAACAAGTCATGAAGTATATAGTACATTCTCTCCAACTCTACCTTTCTTTTCAAAGACATATTAGTACAGCCTTCCAGAGAGAGGTTATGTAACAGAGCAAAGTCATATTCATACCCTCTCCTAATGTTTTTTAAAAAGGTTTTATTTATTTTTAGAGAGAGGGGAAAGGAGAGAGAAAGCGAGGGAGACAAACATCAATGTACCAGAGAGGTACTGACGAGATACTGCCTCTCACACGGTCCCAGCTGAGGACCTACCTGGCTGGTGATCCGGGCATGTGGCCTGACTAGGGATTGAACCACTTTTGGTTTGCAGGCCAGCACAATCCACTGAGCCACACCAGCTCGGGCACCCTCTCCCAATATTTCAACTCCAATGATAGCATATTATGCAGCATGTGTTTGTCTATACCTGTAGTTCTCCTCTTTCCTCAGATTCTGAAAGCTATGACCCCACCCCCAAAAGATTAGGCTAAGTCTTAAATGTTTCAGATGAGAAAAGCTCAGGGAGGGTGACGGCCAAGGTTGCACTGGCAACACTCACATGCTATTCCCTGGACTTGGACTATTGTCCCTCTCCACGCTCATTCTTCAAACATCACTTCCTTGGGGAACCCTTTCTCCTCCTTCAAGTGCCCCCTTCCTCAACTAGCTGATGTCCCCTCGTTACAAGGTTTTATTTAGATCATTCCGTACTTCTACTTTATGGCACATACACAAGTCACTGTATTAAAATTTGTTTCCTGCCTCGGTGAGGACAGGAACTACATATGCCTTGTTCACGGCTGGCACACAGTAGTTATTCAACACGAATGTGCGGAGTGACACTCCAACTCGGTCCGTCTGGCTTCCAGTCCGCGCTTCTTCCTACTGTGGTCCCGCTGCAGTTGGAGAAATAGTTCCAGGATGGAAATAAAAAATCTCAATAGAAAACGCTGGGAAGTCTTCATTTCTAGGATCAACGGAGGACCTTAACTGAAACTGCTCACCGCGAGGTGTGACGACCGCAGGAGGGCGTCAATCAAGAAAATGCCCCCTTGCCCCAAAGGCGAGTGGAGCTGCACAGAGCCGAAGCCACACCGGGGAGCGTCACAGCTTCAATAGAAAACACGTGCAAAACGGAAAAGCGGAGCTGCACCCAGCTGCGACCCCTTGGGCCCGGGGAGAGGGCACAGGGAGCAGCCCCCATCGGGTCGGAGAATGCAGTTTCTGCCTGGAGCCATAGCTCCCAGGCTTTCCCTTGATTCCTACCCCGAGGGGCTTCTGCCAGCGTCCCAGGAAAGTGGCAGAGTCCGGGGCCGCACAAAATGAAACGGGCTGGAGCGGCCATGAGTCTAGTCGCCCTTACTTCACAAGGACGCAGCCAAAGGACGTAGACTCCTCTCCTGGGAGCTGCCCGAGAAGCCCAGGGCACTCCCGCGAAGAGCCCAGGAGACGCCCGGGGCAACAGCTCGTCCGGGGACCGCGCCGACCAGGGAGGCTACTTCCAGGCCTGCGAAGGCACGGCCCTGCTACTGGCCTCTACCCTGGCCTGGGGCCGGATGCCGCCACCCTGGGCCCTGGCCTGATCGGTGCCCCGAGCGCCGGCGGAGACGCCTCTCGGGCTGGGCTCAGACCGCTTGGGCCCGCGTTCCCGGAAGCTGTTTCCTCTCGTCTCCCGGGACGGACGCGGTCCTGGGCTTTCTTCGAGGGCGCCCCGAGCCAGGGTGCCGGGAACCCCGAGCGACGACGGCTGGGCACGGGGGCGCAGGATCCTCGGAGCCTGGGAGCCAGCGCGTCCCGGGGGCGGAGAGCTCGGCCGGCGGGGGCGGGCCAAGGTTGGGGGAGGGAGGCGGCTCCCGGGGCTCCGCGCTATTGGCCGCGGGGCCCGGCGGCAGGAAGGGGCCAGAGAGCGCGGCCCCACCCCGCGGCCAGCAGAGCCTATCGCCGGGAGCGCGGAGCGCGGATAAATGTAGCGCCGCGGCGCGGGCCGGCAGCTCTCCGACGGGCCGCAGCGCAGCGGAGCCATGCAGTACCCGCACCCCGGGCCGGCTGCGGCGGGCGCCGTGGGGGTGCCGCTCTACGCGCCCACGCCGCTCCTGCAGCCCGCGCACCCGACGCCGTTCTACATCGAGGACATCCTGGGCCGCGGGCCCGCCGCGCCCACTCCCACTCCCACGCTGCCGTCCCCCAACTCCTCCTTCACCAGCCTCGTGTCCTCCTACCGGACCCCGGTGTACGAGCCCACGCCGATCCACCCCGCCCTCTCGCACCACTCCGCTGCCGCGCTGGCCGCCGCCTACGGACCCGGCGGTTTCGGGGGCCCTCTGTACCCCTTTCCGCGGACGGTGAACGACTACACGCACGCCCTACTCCGCCACGACCCCCTGGGTAAGGCGGCTGGGGTCATGGCGGGGCCGAGCGGAGGCGGCGGCGAGGAAGGCGCCGCTCGGCAGGTGGCTGCGCCCAGGCGGCGGCGGGGGCGGAGGGGTAGGCAATAGAAAGTTGTGGCAAGAGCGATTGAAAAGCGGCTCTGGTGCGCGCGCGGGGCCAGGAGACGCGGGCACCGGCGGCGCGCGGGCCGAGTGACCGCACCATGACTCAGATTGGTTTTCCTGAACCTCGCAGGCGTCGGGGCGCGCGGGCCGCGGCGAGACCTCGGGCGCTGCCGCCGGGGCTGGCAGCCGAAGGCAGTTCTGGGGCGCGCGTGTCGCCTGGGTGGGGTCCCCTTAGCTGGAGAGACCGGGCAGGGAGTGCCAAGGAGCCCAGGTCGGCCCCTGCGGGACAGGGATCGTTGCCGGGCCCGGGTGGTTACGGGGCTGGACCTGGTTCAACAAGCTTGTGCAGTGAAAGAGCCTGACCCTTTCCGTTCATACAGGAAATCTTGAGTTCTCGATAGGAGTAAATCTGGTTTCAGAAGCTGTTAAGTGTTTTCCTGGCTGCGTGAAGCAGACCCTTCCCCCGGAGTAGTGCACACTGCTGATTATTTTATCGACATCCTCAATACAGACAAATTCAGGAAACACTCGACTTCTGATAGCCGGGATCCGTTTTTCTGATATTGTTCATTTCCTCTGTGTGGGATGTGACTTTATGGCAGCTAAAATAACCAGTTGCTTCCTTTTTTTTTTTTTTTTTTGAGGCTGTTTTGCACTAGTCTGAAGCCTGACGTAAGCAAAATCTCGAAAGAGAAAAAAAAACACAATGCCAGCTTTCAAAGTGTTTAGGCGCAGGCCTGAAGACCGACGGACGGACGGACTGTGGGACATGTCTTTGAAGTAGGAAGGGCACCGCGGACACCTTGGGCGTACAGAATTGGCGGGGCTTGTCCTCAGTGCGCGGCCTAAGACATAAGGCACCCGAGATCCACGCTCGGGCAACCCTTGGCGCCCCCCTCCCCCATCTGAAGCCTGGGGGTAAATGAGACTAGGCTCCTTGCCTTGGGCCACCAGGGTTTTAAATCTACTCTTTGTTATTGGCAGTTTCTGCAGAGACCCTGCAGCCATCTACCATTTTAGTTAATTAACGTTTAATATCATTACAGTGGTACGGCATGTAGCCTAGTTCCTCACTTTTTCACTGTTGGAGAGATGGGGGTGGAGTATTGTATTTTAGTTCTCTTTTTAAAAAAAAGTTATTATGTTATATATTTGATTCCAGCCTCTAGGGTTCTGGTGCTGCGGCCCCGGAGGCTCTGTTATCCTGCTGGGGCCGGAGCGGGACGCTTGGCTGGCGGGGCCTGAGGGAGAACGTTTACACCCAGCGCGCCCTGGGTTTCCTTGGGTTACTGCTGGGACTTCGCAGGAGGAAGCAAAGGTTTTTTCGAGATAGACCAACAGGAAACACATTGACGGAAATGTTGCCATAGCCCACGGGGTGGCTTTAACTGGCCGCCCTCGCGGACCGGGTGTGAAATCAGAAAAGGCCGCTGCGCCCTGGATCCAGGATTGGAAACTCCACGCGCGGCCTAAGGCTGGCTCGGGGATCAAGGTCTTCCCGCAGCAGCCTGGCCCGCGGTTCCCGCCGTCGGTGTCTGGCCACAAACCGCCTTTGGTACTGTAAGGGCCTCACTCCTCCCAACAGACACGCAGGGTGTTTGGAAAGTGCGGTTCACCAAGGGAGAGGACCTAGGGGTGCAAAAAGTTGTAGATAAATTCCAGAGCCACTGGTTAAAGAGAGTCATGATATTTTAAGCTCAATCTATAATGGGCTTGAGCTTATAAATTCTATTTGGGGGTCAAACAATTTGTGTTTTGGGGGGAATCACAAGATTTGCTGGTATCTAGCTATGGATGTGATGGTTGTGTGTATGTTTCTGTGATTGTCCGAGGTGGTCCCTGTGCATATGCAGTGTAGGTGTGTGACTTTGGCTGTTTCTGTGTCCCTGGGTATGTGTGCATATTGGTGGCAGTGTGTTGAATCCATGTGTCAGTGAGTGTATGGGAACATGTCTGGTTGGGTGTTATCCAGAGTTCCCTTACCCCCTTTGTCACCCCCAGGGCCAGGTAGGTCTTGGGTCACCAGGCTGCTCCAGGGCCATCACTAATCACCCCACACCACTCTTGCTCCCCACAGGCAAACCACTGCTCTGGAGCCCTTTCTTGCAGAGGCCTTTGCATAAAAGGAAAGGAGGCCAGGTGAGGTTCTCCAACGACCAGACTATTGAGCTAGAGAAGAAGTTTGAGACCCAGAAATACCTCTCCCCGCCTGAGAGGAAGCGTCTGGCCAAGATGTTGCAGCTTAGTGAGAGACAGGTGAGCATGCCTGGGGCCTGGGACGGGCTTCTGGGGGCAGGCATCACAGGGCAGGAGAGAGACTTGGAGCCACTCTGTGCTCTTCTTGCTTGTCGTGCCTTGCTGTCCAACTTCTGATGCGCTGGTCTGCTCTACAACCTGGGACCTCCCTCCTCCCCACCATCCCTTGGGATTCTGGCCTGGTGGCAAGTTTTCTTTCTTTTTTCTTTAGGTCAAAACCTGGTTTCAGAATCGACGCGCTAAATGGCGAAGACTAAAACAGGTATGGACATGGTTCCGTTTCTATGGAAATAAATATTTTTATCAGGTTATCTCAATGCAAGGCCTGTTATAGGTTGTATGCAAAAGTCATTTGAGAGACTATTTAACCTCTTCACCTTGATTAAAAGGGCAAATAGTCTTGCTGAAATTCAGGATGAGTTGCTCAGGTGGCAGTAATGCTAAAAGCACCTAATGCAGTTCCTATATCAATTATGCTTGGGTTTTCACACACTGGCTAGTAAAACTCCTGGCTAATTGTTTTATAAACCCCATATGTTGTTTATCTAATTAACGCAGGAAAGATAAAGTAATTGACAGTAAATGACTTAAGCAGTTATCTTTGGGAGAAAATTGTTTCTTTTATTTACACAGCCATAATAAAACCAGGCAGAGCTCAAGGGTAAATATAAGGAAATAAACACCTTTAAGTCTTGTTTGCACTGTTTTTTAGAAGAATTAAATATCAAAGAGTTTAAAGTTTATTTTCAATGTAATGCTGGCTCTTAAAATGAATATAAAATCATGTAAGAGACTGTCCAAGCCTGTTTGGAAAGTAGCTTAAACTTTCTAACAGTCTTCCTTCCAATGGCCTTGTTACGAAATATGTGATCAAAGGAAAGGCTAATTCAGTTTTTAAAGGTGCGCTATTAAGTTAGGTGCCTTAAGTTAAGGCTAACAAGGATAAAATAAAAAAACTGGAAAAGAAAAAAAAGTTAAGGCTAAAGATTTGTTTATGATGTCCTAATCTGGATGTGTTCTTCAAAATAATCTGACGATTGATGAATTGTTCGTTTGCCTATTTTATTCACGCATAGCTTATGGTGAATAAAATATTTTTGAAACAATAGTATGAACGGGGAGATTGAAAGTAGTGTGCTTTTTTAAATATAGTGATCATAAAACATTTCATTAAAGACGAGATAGTGTCACAAAGATCACTTTGAAGCAGGAAATAAAATTCTCATAATTTTATTATTCTGACGTGATTAAAAATATTCAGGTTCCCTCTCGATTTCTGACCTTGTGCATATATATGTTACATAGTTGCAAGCCTGGTGAATCTATTTTGTAGCCTTGCTTAAAAAAACCCTTATAATGTTTATAGTGTTTATGTCCATTTTAGACAAACACAGGATTAAAATGTCACTAACTCGTTATTTCTTGGCCGAAAGTGTGGCTGCAGTTTATCAAGGACTTTTCAAAATAGAGACACCTATGTAATATGAGAATATTTTCCAGAAATTTCCCCCCAGATTTTAATTAAGTTGTAGTTGCTTCTCTTTTTAGTTGGCAACATTCTTCCAGTTCTGCATCAAGTATTTGACATGATTTTGTAACCTGTTACACATACTTATGTGTGTATGTTTATAAACATACTTCAGAAAATAGATGGCATTGATTCAGTCTAATAATTTTGAAACTTGATGCTTAATCACTATTTAACATCTATTTAAAAAAAAAATGCCTAGAAGACTCTGTTAATTGTCAAGGTCTGCCTATTTGAAGGAGGATGATCATGTGTATTCAGTGACCTGATTTCTTTTTCCCACTAAACTCTTCAGAATCTTGAGATCTTGCATTTGGGCTGGAATTAGTGTTCATTTGACATAATACATTAGAGCTACGTTTGTAGTTCGTTGTTCTCACTTGGCAAGTTCGTAATCTTTCTCTGGTGTGAAAAGATCTTATTCCAAAGTGAGGAAAAAAGTAGGTACTATGTATGTAGAGCTGAAAGCCATTGATAAGCTAACAATTGAAAAGATAGCAGAGGGTGAAAAGACATTTTGATTTCTGTCTCACCGCCTCCATATTTCATGATCTACCAACATCCATTTTCATCTTCTTCATTAAGGAGAACCCTCAAAGCAATAAAAAAGAAGAACTGGAAAGTTTGGACGATCCCTGCGATCAGAGGCAAGACTTGCCCAGTGAACAGAATAAAGGTGCTCTGGATAGCTCTCAATGTTCGCCTTCCCCTGCCTCGCAGGAAGACCTTGAATCAGAGATTTCAGAGGATTCTGATCAGGAAGTGGACATTGAGGGTGATAAAGGCTATTTTAATGCTGGATGATGATCCCCCTAACATTGGCACATTGGGAAAATTGGACCTGGGAAGTATTTTCAACAGAAAAATCTCTATAGACAACTGGAAAACTATATGAAAAAGGAAATTAATTTTCTGATGTTCTGGAAACCTAAAATATTTGGTGCACTGGCTAGCTGACCCACACATTGGAACTTTAATTTTGACTTAAGGAATAGTTTATACATGGATTTTAGGTTGTACAATAAGAGGACCTTTCACTAATTAAATTTGCTCCCTTTCTAAAGAAGTAAAAAAAAAAAATTCTATTTATATAAAGTAATTTTGAACTTTTTGGTTAAAATTTTAAATTATAACTTTAAAGAACTTAGTAGGATCTTCTTGAATAACTTTTCTACAATCTTCATTCCACTTAATGGAAAACCAAAAGGTACCCCAAATTCAGAGGTATGTCTTGGATAGGGGGCACACATTTCAGGCAGCCTTGGAACATTTTAAAAGGAAACATTCTTTACTTTTGTATTACATTCTTATACTGCTGCCTTAAATCCATAAAGCAGCTCAGAGCTAGTCTCCAGGATGACTGTGTGCCTTTTGTTAGAGAGATACAGCTGATAATCTTAAATGCTTGTTCTGTGCTATCACTCAGTACCTTACCTGTTTGACTAAGGTGTTAAGGATAGTACTGCCCAATTCAAGCAGACAAACTGACTCATCAGTGACTGAAATAAAGCACAGATGAATGGGAAATAGGTTAATTAAATGTAAGTAGCTTGTAGATACTGTGTTTTATATCAAACTGTGTGTGTGTGTATATATATGTATATATATATATAATGTGTGTATATATAATTGTTTACTGTAAAAAACATAGTCAAAATGGTGTTTTGTTTTTTAAATGAGTAACCTGCCTATAAAATAAATCTGTCGGTGGACCGACTGACATCGTCAGACCTCTCGTTCTTTGATTGGAACAAACCCACACCTCTAATTTTACACCTGCCTCGGAGGGCCTGGCAAGGTGCTGGGCGCCGACCCAGCAGCGCTGGAGCCTCAGGTGCTGCGTGTCGCTGGGGCTCCTGTAGCCGGGGGCGCCCGCCGGCGCGGTTCCGTGCCGCGGCCAGCGCGTGGGCACCTGGAAGGCAGGTTTGGACTTTTTCCTGGGTGTTTGCCATGTGCTGGGTGTGTGTTGCATCTGGGTCTGCGGGGAAAGCTCCCGCGCTCCTAGACTTGCAGTCCCGCAGGTTGCAGGAGCGACCTGGCACGCCCGGCGGCGGGAAGGGCTGCGGAAGCGCGGCTGCCTGGGTCCCATCGATTCGCGTCGGCCGCTGGGCTGGCCCGGGCGCTGTCCTTGACCAGCGTGAGTCAACACTGCGTCATCCCCTGGCGGCCGAGCCGGGGTTGGGGGTTTGCTTACAGTGGTAGGGGGCGGGTGGACCTGGCCGGGAGGAGCGGGAGGTGGGTCGTGCTCGGGCAGCAGTTCTCACGCTTCAGGGAGCTTCAAAGTCACCCGCAGAGCTTGCCAGAGCTCCGTGCTGGCCGGCGCTGGCCTGGCCCCAGCCCTGGCCCCCGAGTTTCGGCTTTGGTAGGGCGGAGGTAGGACAGGGAATTTGCATTTCTCACAAGTGCTCAGGTGGTTTCAAAGTTGCTGGGACCAAGCTTTGAGAACCACTGTTCTAAGTGGGCGGGGACACCTCCATCACCTTCTTAGAGGGAGGAAGAGGGAAGCAGGAGCCCATCCAAGGTGGTGGGAGCTAGACTTTGATGGTTGAGGGAGGGAGCAGGCTCCAGAAGTGGAGTCACGAGGAAGAATGAAAGTGCTGAGGGTGGGTGTGGGGCTGAGGTGGGCTGAAGTTTCTGATCGGCCCAGGTGTTGCTCCTCTGCATCTAGCTGCTTGCCTAGCTGAGCCACCAGGTCCCTGACATCCAGGAAAATGATGAGAGGGGCCTGCAAGTGGAGAAGCCCAGAGATCTCTTCCTCTAACCTGAGCCTCTGTGGAGGCTCCCAGGTGTTGTGGAGCTGGGTGCCTCCTGGCAGAGGTCCCATGAAGGTGGCTGACCAGGGCTGTGGCTCCCCAGACAGGGGCCCTCAGGTGAAGACAGAATGAAAAAGTCATTGCTCTTAGGGGATTGTCACATCCTGCCTCTTTGGAATAGCTGGGAATTGCCTGTGAATTTAGATTAGTATCCTTAGGCAGAGAGCTGTGCATAGGCCTGGAAGTTTACAGATTTGAGTTGAAATTTTAGTTCTTGGACTCATTCTCTCATCTGTAGAATGAACATGGTCTAGTTGATTTATTTGGCCCCTTCCAGCCCCCAAATTCCCAGCTCAGTTCAAGCTCTTTGTCTTTATTGTTTCTCCTATTCTCTGTGTCTCCTCAATGTTGGAGCCCAAAGCAGACATCTAGTGAGAGGGTCTCTTTCTCATCAGGTACAGCCTTCAAGCTCCCTGACCCTGCCTGACAGGTTACATCAGAGTTTCAAAGGTCGTAATCAGTATCCTTTGAAAATGGGACTGTCTGTATCAGTTGGAGAGAATGGGAGGCTTGTGGGCCTAATATTGAATTAAAGCAATCCTGAAATCAGTGTGTGTGTGTGTTTTGCTCCTGGAGATAACCTCTGGTTAATGTTTATTCTTGAGAATAACTGTATCATGACTATCAAGCAGAAAAATAACAGGCTTATGTATTAATGGATACTAGAAAAGCTGAGGAGTGGATTCTTATTTTAAAGTAGACAATCCCTGAAACCAGGCAGTTTTCCAATTTCAGGATATTCCCACCTCTCTTCAAGTTGCTCATGTTCTGAATCTAAACATGTCCTTAAGAGTCAAGAGCATGTTAACGGAAGGAAGTACTGTGTTCTCGGGACACAGGTTGGCATTAGCTGCTTTCTAAAGGGCCCTGTTGCAGATTGCCAATGAACATTTACAAATTCTTCCTACAATCCAGGCGTTTTTCATTTGTTTGTCTTTTGGCTATTTCATGTGGAAGCAGCATGTATGACCTTTATAGCACAACTCTGGTCTTGTTTTTAACTCTTTTTATCAGGAGATTCAACTTGAAAACGGTTATCATTTAGCAGAAAGACA
This sequence comes from Macrotus californicus, assembly GCA_007922815.1. Taxonomy (NCBI): domain Eukaryota; kingdom Metazoa; phylum Chordata; class Mammalia; order Chiroptera; family Phyllostomidae; genus Macrotus; species Macrotus californicus. The sequence goes on from VMDR010004544.1 coordinate 28,606, forward strand.
AACAGAAAAGCACATTTTTGTAAGCAAAACGTTAATGATTGGAAGAATTGCCCTAATTTCACCATGACAGTGTGTGATTAATCCCCTGGGTCATGTACTTATATTTTAAGTTATTCCGTTCGTTGGTCTTTGATATTCAGAACCCTTTCTAACTTAATAGGATATTGATTTTCTTAGATGATGTACTTTGACTCTCTAAACAACATCATTTTTAGAGATGACTAGCCTGTTGTGTAGTATTTTATTTAGAGAACTATTGCATCAGGTTTCTTTTTCTTAGTTTTTATGGTTTTCTCAGGGTGAAAGCTGATAAGACATCTTGTGGGAAAAGAGGAAACCATCTCTGATAGTGAAAGTACTTATTCTTTTTCAACATTTCTGACAACTCTATTTTTTGTGTGTGTGAGTGCGGTTTCTTTGCTGTGAATATTCATTTTAGCTAATGGGGGCAGAGCAGGGATTCAAGAAAATGTATTTGGACTTGGGGAGGGAAATGCATTTTGCTGGGGACAGACTGTACTCATCAAAATTCCTGTTCCAGTTTTACTGCTTTGTAGAAGATGGCAAACTCAAACGCTCACCTTTATGATTGTTTTTTAAAGTCTTGTAACGACCCTTTAAATCCGTGAGTGGAGGTGATATTTATGTGACAACTGACAACATGGGACAGAATGTGGAAAACCAATCAATCACCCAGGATGCTTCTAAATGGCTACGAGTTTGGTATCTTGTAGCAAAAACAAACTTTTTTTAAATAGAACTTTTTAAAAAAAGACTTAAAAATTGATTTTAGAGAGAGAGAGAAAGAGAAACATTGATTTGTTGTTCCACTTACTTATGCATCCATTGGTTGCTTCTTGTACGTACCTTTACCGTGGATCCAACCTACAGCCAAACTTGGCGTGATGGGGGTGATGCTCTAACCCCCTGAGCTACCCAGCCAGGGTAAATGAAAATAATCTTAACATTTACTCTTCTTCCCTTTGGGTTTTATGATATTTCAGCCATACTCTGTACTTGTCTAATCTAATTTTGCCCTTGATACATTTTTTGGTATTGTTGAATTCAGATGAGAAGCATTTTGGAGATTCCTTCCACTCACCAAAATTTCTAGATCCAAGGTTTATAGAAGAGGGCTACCCCTTCAGGTGGGGCTGTGGGGACCCTATCTCAGGAATCACACCTTTGTGGATAAGAGCAGGGCCGAAGTAAAGGAAACCAGTCCCTACACCTCCCTTGCTGGCTGGGGGCTTTGGGAAACATGAATTCTCAGTCTCCTCTCAGTCCTTCAGTTCCTTAGAGGTGGGTGGCTCAACTGAGAGGAGGTATCAATCCCTGGCACACAGTAGGCACCACGTGTTAGCCAGAAAAGCTAGAAAGCCCCCACTGACTCCCTTCTTTTGAGGCAGGTCTTTAATTCACAGTTGCAGGAAGGGAAACCTCCTCAGTCAGATGTACACAAATCTCTCCAGACAATAGAGAGGGCTGTGGGGAGGAGACCTTGGAGCTGGCAAAGGCATTTCCTGTCTGCAGAGAATCTTGACTTTGGAGGATCCGGCAGTCACCATGAAGTTTTCAAGGTGGCTGAACCCTATCCTGTGTAGCTACTTAAAAAAAAAAAAGAAGAAGAAGAAAAGAAAAAAGTCACTGCCAATTTCAAGCGATTTTCCAGATGAAAGCCAATAAGACAACTGCTCACGTCAAAAAAAAATTTAAGCCCGTTTTTTTACCACTAGAGTCTTTTCTAATTTGGAAGGCAAGTTTGGTAGCATTCCAAAATCTTAAACATTAAAAAAAAACGAATCATTTTCTAAAAATTGCTATGAGAGAGGGTTAAAGGTACACCCCACTCCCATTCATAGATACTTGCTGGAGAAGGAAGTGCCAATCAAGTTAGTCTCCATGAATCTTGTTTATATTTTTCTTTTATAGTTGAATTATGCCCTCCATCCTTCCTCACCTCTCCACTTCTTTTTACTCATCTCCCACCTCAGGATTCTCTTCCTCATTCAGTTTATTTCTCCTTTTAAAATAGAAAATGACTAGTTTGAACTCTTCAGACAGCACAGTTAGGGCCAAGATTTTCTTCAGATACATAGAAACTTTCCGCTTTCAGGTTGAAATTCTAAGTTGGAGGGAGAGGTTGTTGGAGTCCTACTACACTGCCCGCAGCCCTCCAAGGGCATGACAGTACTAATAGAAGAGTAATAATACTTGTCTGCCTAGGGGTCAAGCCCTTGGGAGCACCAGCGTGTGGCGGAGCTGACCAGGAGATGCTGCAGTCAGGTGCGTTCATGGACCCGGAGGTGAAAGAGGGCCGGGGATAAATATAACTAGAATCTTCAGAGGTTTTTGCATTTCAGAATTTGAAGAAAGGATTATGGACTGTTACTCTTTTTTATTCACACAGATCACTTTGTGCATCTGCCATTCCTTCCTTGTGAAAGTTTCTTCCCCCAGCTGGCCTCTCGGCTGGCTACCCCGACTTCCCTCAGGCATGGCCTTCCCTAGACACCCCACTTAACATCACAGTCCTTCCTTTTCCCTATTTCCCTCCCACAATTTACTTTTCTCTATCCCCCTTATGACAACTGGGTATAATATTTTTACTTACTTATTACTTAACTCTCCTCACTGAAATGTTAATGCCATGAGGGTAGGGATTTTTGTCTGTTTTGTCTCCTGCTGTATATATCTCCAGGCTGCCACATAATGGGTGCCCCGTTAGTATGTGTTAAATGCGTGAATGAATGAATGAACATATGTTGAGCACTTAATATATATTATAAAAATCCTTCACATGACTTTATGTCACTTAATTCTCCTTATAACCCTATGAGGTAGATACTGTCCTCAGCCTCGTTTTCCAGATAAGGAAACTGTCACTGAGAAGTTAAGCCCAAGACCTCAGTGACTATATCAATCGATGTTGTAATGTGAACTTCCTGATTTAGTCTGTTGTACCCTTGAGAAGGTATCAAGCCAGGTCTAATTCTAGCTGTGAGAAGAGAGTTGAGGGCTTTTGTTCATTTCATACCATTTTTCCCCCTAAATTCAAGTCTAGCATTAAATCTGGAAGGGATTATGATACAATATAGGGGATATTCAGTTTCTGTGTATGCAGCACTTTAATCTACTACCCTAGGAAACTAATAAACTGACTGTTATTTCCAGTTTTCTGGGGAAATGCACATTATAAAATATGCTTTATATCTTTCAAAGTGTTAAAAAAAAGTCTACCTCTGGTCCATGGTATTTGGTGTTTCTATTGTATAAACTAGTAGATTTTTCCTTCATCTGACCCATTGATGCATGTTCCTCAGGGCCTATGAACATTCAGCGGAGCAATGGCTTACTCTGGTGTCCTGGCATCTAGCACTGCGTTTGGCACGCAGTAAACTTTTAATAAATACTGTGCTACAGAATGAAAGTGAAAACCACGTGCCCTCCCCAGCACAGGGGAGAGACATTTCCCTCCCTCTCTCAGCCTTACATCCTTATTCTGTTTCCTCTCTCATGGCCACCAGAAACTGAGCTTCCCTGGAGGGCTCCAGGAGCACAGCAGAAGGTATAGCAGCAGTTGTGAGTGTGGGACAGGGAGTCTCTGCTGGGCTGGGGCATGGGTGTGGCGAGGACGCGTTTGAGTCTACTGAAGCCTACAACCACTAGAAAATGTTCCTCCCCCTCTTTTTACTGACATGAATTTTAAGAGGAAGTGCTTCTGTGGGTTTATATTGGTCATCTTTCCCTTCAGATTTGGCAATTTCATTCCATTTCCAATACACACTTCTCGGTTTCAATCAAGAGTGTTATTTACCTAGTTTACTGAAAAATGACACCATTTAGGGTAGCCTGTTATTACTACTATTTTTATCAGCACCATCCAGGTAGCAAATGGAAGCAGGAAACCCAGATATTTTTAAGTGATTTCTGGAAGTACCTCATGAATTGCAAAGAAACAAATGTAGGCAGATCATAAAATACGTTTGCTTCACAGTCTGGTTCAAAGTTTTAACTTTTCTCAGCAGCTCATGGAATCTGCATTACTGCAGACTTTCCATTAATTGTAAATTAGACCAGATTGATTGACACATGTGTAAGAAATGGTTCCTGGGTGCAGGTTCAGACGCCCAGAGGAGGTGGTCTCTTGGACCCCTGCCTCCCACACGTTGAGTTGAGGAGATGTGGATGGGAGAGAGCGAGATAGCTTTGATGATGTATGTAGCCATTGATTAGTTACCAGAAGGTAAAATTTGGAGCTTTACTAAGGAACTACCTGATGTCATTAAGGCTTTTAAAATCCCTCAAATACCATTCTGCCCAAAGCAGCTGCCTCTTGTTTAGATGTTATTTCAGGCATTAAGAAAAACACAGTGCTGTTGGTAACCAGGGAATTTAAACCGGCAGTTTCTGGGGTATGTTGTTCCAAATCTTAGCCATCATTCGGTATTATCCGTCTCGTCTGAAAATGGGACACTAAAATATATTTACATTCGGATAGTGTTTTACTTTTCAAAAAAGTTTTTCAAAGTATTGTGCTTACAAAATATGTATTTTTAACAAATAAAATTGTTTTTAAAATGTCAATTTAATTTTTGAGAAAACTTCCTGTGGTATAACTTACATACAAAAGCATTCATGAATTATAGGTGTGTGACTCACAAAATGGGTATGCCATTTAACTGGGATCCATGTGATGACAGAACTAGTGGACACCTAAAAGCCCCTTTATCCCTCCCCACCCCAGGTCACTGTCCCCATGGTCTCCCCCAGGGAAACCACTATCCTGACTCCAAACAGCACAGGTTCATTTGCTGGTTTTTGAACTTCATATAAATAGAATCATACAGTATGCCCTCTTTGATTTCTGGCTTTTTTGGTTTTCTTTTTTGTTGGTAAAGTACATCCATGTTATTGTGTGATGTCGTTTATGCATTCCAACTGCTGTGTAATAGTTCATTGTGTGAATTTCTACTTTAAATAATCCATCTGAACATAAAGACTATACCACAAAATTTCCAAATGTTTAAAAACAATAATGCCCTGGCCAGGTGGCTCAGTTTGTTGGAGTGTCATCCCATACACCAAAGTGGCTGTGGGTTCAAGTCTCGGTCAGGGCGCATACCTGGGTTGCAGGTTTAACCTCCAGACAATTCCAGGTTGGGGCACCTGTCGGGGGCAAGCGATCAGTGTTTCTCACGTCAGTGTCTCTCTCTCTCTCTCTTCCTCTGCCTTCTTCTCTCTTTCTAAATCAATAAATGTATCTTCAGATGAGGATTAGAGAGAAATAAATAAAAATAAAAACACCAGTGCTTTCACATATTATAACCACTTATTTTTCAAAAGACATAATCCGTATGTAATTCCAACATTCCTGGATACACTGAAGGAAAGAAAGCAGAAAGACCAAGGGCATCATTAAGAAACAAACGACTACAACCCCTTGTGTATCAGGAGAGCTGGAAATATTAGTAACGAAGAGAATATCTATTTTTTCTATTCAGAGGTTAAATTGTAAAAAACTATTCTACAGACAACATTCCAAGATTAATTTATGTTGTTGTACATAATTGTTCATGATAAAAAGCTAAGTAAGGAGTAAAAAAAAAATCTCAAATTTATTTTAACTCTGGACATAAGATCTCTGTGTATCATAGTATTTTTATGCAGTAACTTTAGGAATTTAGTTTGCAACCTACTCCACTTTTATGTTCCTGTTACTTTCAGGTTATAATTACGAAGATGCCATGAAAAGATGGCCTGGCTTTGACTCCTGGATTTGCTGTTAAGTGGTAATAAGGCTTTGGATATGGCACCTACCCTCTCTGAGTCTGTTTCTTCATCATAAAATGAGGGGCTTGGACTAGGTCACTTTTAATGCTGCATTGAACACTGAGATGCTACATTTTTCTGTTCTATGAGGTCTGTCCAGAATGTATCCAGCCATGTAGTATGAAAAATAGACACATTTATTGAAGATACAAGATACAAGAAACATTGTACACAGGACAACGACGCCTCAGTCCCTTTCAAAGTAGGCATCTTGGGACCTCACACAGTTCTCCCAGTTGCTATCAGCTGCCCTATCTTATTTTCCTAAATCTCATCGATGGTCTGAAATCTCTTTCCTTTCAAACGTGATTTTAGTTTGGGGAAAAGCCAGAAGTCTGAGCTGTAGGGGGGCTGAGTCCCCTGGGTGATTTGATGTTTCACTAAAAATCTCTGCACCAGACCTGATGCATGAGCAGGTTTGTTGTCCTATGAAGCTGCCAATCACCAGTTGCCCATAGCTGCGGCCTTCTGAATCATCTGAATAGTTTCTGTGGAGGAATGTTCAAGCTTAATGCAAAATTTGATGCAGATTCATTGCTCTACTAGTTCAGTCATTTTGAATGCGATGACCACACAGTATACACGCTCACTCAACAGCTTCTACTGCCCCCACTGACTAGTACATTGAAGTCGTCATGGTTCACGTTATATGCATTCCAGGCCACTCTCCTTGCCTGCCAGGTTACATTGATCTCTTGCTAACTGTTCTTGTTACATTAACAATGGCTGGACTTTTTCCAGACAGACCAAATCTTTCTAAAGAATATATTAATCTCTTAAATTTCAGTGGTTATGCATTTGAGAAGTTGAGGGGGTGTAAGGAATCTCTCATTTTGCTGGCCCTCTGGCCTTACCTTCCTGCATCAGGCTGCTCCTTAACGCTTGCATTCAGCTCTAAGGTTGAATCAAGGCTCAGCCTCCGTCAGAGCCAATGACAGCCCAACCCATGGAAGTGTTCTAAAGTAAAGCATTTCTAGTAATCCCCAAGCTGTCCATCTAGTAATAGAGTATGGAAGTGAACTCTAGTGTTGATTACAATTCTTCTGTCAAATTATTAAATTAATTTAACCATTCATTCAGCAAACATTTATTGGGCACCTACTATGTGCCAGGCACTATATGAGCCACTGGGCATATGATTTGGATAAGACAAAGTAGCATAAATGTGGAGACCAGAGAAAAACATCCTTTGCATTTCTAATATTTAAAGACAAACCTATTTGTATTCCAAGCATAATTTTGCTTACTGTATAACAATAGCATTTCAGTTCTTGAGTTTTTCTTTACCAAAGCTCTTAACCAAATAATCCACAGCAAAATATTTAATCACACATGGGCACTCCAAAGTTCTAAATAACCAGCGAAGGCGGCCCTGCTTATAGCATTTCTCCACCAGTGCCCTCAGTTTTCCTCATTTTCGTCTTGGACCTTATGTGCCCACTTCATCCCCAACTTAGTGTGGATTGAATGACAACCAGAGTGTCCTTAACAAATGACATTATCTAGAATCCCACACCCAGAACTGTCATTTCTTCCTCTCCATTTCCTTCCCTTCTCACTAGGGCTGCGCACCTGCCCACCAGCCCTGCTTCCCCAGGTGACTCCACTTTGCGGGGGGTGGGGGGATTGGCTGGCTTTCTTCCTTCCTTCTCCAGCCCTTCCCACATGGCTCCTACTTCCTTTTCTTGCCCTTCTCTTTCTTCTTAAAATTTGGAGCCAAAAATCCTTCAAGTAAGGTTGAAGAGAGTCAAATTGGATCAATGAAATACCTCTTTTAGGAAAAGGAAAATTATAATCCTTAAAGGAAAAATTAGGGGAAGTGCCCCGAAATGCCTTGGGATCTTAATAGACCCCTTCCACCATCATCTGAGAGTGGCTTAAATCAACTTTGTATTCTGCTTTTATTACTAAAACTACGACAATCTGTTTTCTCCCTTGTAGATAAGGGCTATTTCAGTTATATAAGGGTTGAATAGGCTCAGTGTACTACACTAAAACCTGTTCTTCTTTTTTTCTTTTTTAAAGATTTTATTTATTTTTAGAGAGATAGGAAGGGAGGGAGAGAAAGAGGGAGTGAAACATCTATGTGAGAGAGAAATATCAATCAATAGCCTCTTGTATGTGCCCCAACTAGGGACCAAGGCAGCCACTCAGGCATGTGCCCTAATGGGGAGTTGAATCCGGTGGCCTTTTGCTTTGTAGGACAATGCCCAACCAACCACACGAGCCACACTAGTCAGGGCCAAAACCTGGTCTTTTTTTATCTATCTATCTATCTATCTATCTATCTAAAATCATGTTGATTTTTCTTTGTTATGAAAGTCATACACTATCAGTGTGAACTATTTGCAAACAAAAGAAAGTTTGTAGAAGAAAACAACAATCACTCATAAGCCCACCATTCACGGATACCATCTATGCAAACTTTCGGACATCTCCTGTAGTTGTTTTTCCCTGCGTGTTTATTCAGGGTGGACAAATGTAGGTTCGCCGTTATTCAGATGGAAAATAATAAAAAAGTTAATAAATCATTATGGAAAAATAAACTATGTTTCATGGACTCACAACTGTAAACCTACTTTTGCCCCACCCTGTATGGATAATAATTGTAAATTTTGACATTTATCATCTTAAAATTATTTTTGAAGAGTTAAAAATGGTTACAAATATAAATAATACAAAAAGTAATAGAGTAAAAGGTGGGTGTCCCTCCCATGACTCTCTCCCTGCCCTGGCCACCCACTTCACCAACAGAGGCCATCTCTTAGTGATTTCAGTGGTGGCCGCCCAGCAGCAGTCTGCACACACACAAGCACACCTGGAAGTGTCTGCTCCTCTGCGTCCCAGTACAAATCATGATGTGTTGTACGTTCTTTTCTACAGCTTGCTTTTTCTCACTTGGCAATCGATCTGGAAGATTGTCCCATATCAGTATAAATAGAGCTTTTTTATTTTGGGGGGGACTGGGGAGCTGGCTGGATTGTATTTCATTTTATGTCCGGATTCTACCTAATTTGATGGACATTTAGGTTGTTTGCAGCCTTTTGCTGTCTTGTATGTGAGCCACTTCTGCTTTAGCATATCTAGGACATATTTCTACAAATGGAATTGTTGGTCAAGTGGTATGTGCATTCTTTATACAGACAGGTATTGCCAATTCATGTCCTATGTTTTATCATAATTGAGATTATGCTGAACATGCAATTTAAATATTTTCTTTTATAAATATCATTTCAGTGGTTGCATACTGTATTCTTATATTGTAATGCCATAATTTCTTAATTCTCTTATTGTGGGCTTGTATAATATTGTTTTGTGTTATAAAATTTTCTAAAAGGAGCACAATTTACCTCTATTTCAGTTTAATTTCTTCTAAAGTATATTTACAAAAAATTATTCATTGAGCCAAAGGGGTGAAGATTTGATATATAGTGTGAATTTTTTTTCCTGGGAAAGTTCTATTAATTTATATTTGTGTAGAACAAGGCTCATTTCACCGTATCTTTACTATCAGGGAACACTGCTTTCTAATCTTTCTTAATTGTATGGGAGGAGAATAGTATAATTTTGTTTAATTTTTTAATATTAAGAAATTGAATTATTTTATAGACAACTCTTTATTTTTTTCTTTTTTAGGATATTGTCTTTCATGTCTTAGTTTTGTTTTATGGATTTATTTGAACTTTTTATATTGGGGGATATGACTTTTCATCTTATTTATTACAGAAATATTTTTCAGTTTCTAAAAAAGTGCTTATAATTTTGATGTGAAGAGTTTTGTGTAGTCAGATGTAGAAATATCTTTTTTATGATTTCTTTCAAGCTTAGAAACTCTTTCCTCATTCAGAGAGCACATGGGCATCCACCTGCATTAAAAAAACTCTTCCTTCTTTTTGCCATGCTTTTCACACGTCCCATTCATTCAATACTTCTTCCTTTTCGGCTCTTTTCCTATATTAAATGTCTACATGTTGGCATGTGGAGTAATTACAATGTTGTTACAGTTTGGTGTCTATTTCATGTATCTGTAGCTGAGTTTAAGGACTAGAATTTGCTTTCTGCAGGAGAAGAATGACTCAACCTTACATATAATCAGTTTTGTCCTTCCAAGGCGTGGGCTAGCTTTTGAATAAACAGCTAGCATCCAATTCTACCGTATCTGAGTCTTCTCATTCATTACTTTACTTTTGCACCACAGATGAAAGGACTGTCAGAACAAAGAAAACCATTGAACTTAGTCTCCATAATGTAGTCTGTGCCTATGAGGTTTCTTTTTAACGGGAGGGATAAATGGTGGCAGAAGGAGACTTGACTTTGGGTGGTGAACACATAATACAATATACAGATGATGTGTTATAGAATTGTACACCTGAAACCTGTATAATTTCATTAACCAATGTCACCCCAATAAGTCTTTAAAAATTGTGTTAGAACACGGAACTTAAGAATCACAGAACTTAGGAAGTGTTCTGTGTCTCGCTGTCTGAGGAGCAGATGCCCTGCCCTCCAGCCCATTCATATTTTAAATTGTGCTACTCAGGCTTGTATCAGGCAAAACCTTAGATTAAAAAAACAGCTAAGACTTACTGGAGGCTTATATATTTTTTATTTTTTTCAAGTCTATTAATATTCTCAGTAAAGTTAAATGTTTTCTAGATATAATTCATAATCATGAACAAAATTTTAATTTATTGAGGTAAAATTACATAACATAAAGTTAATCATTTTTAAAAATTTTTTAAAAATTTAATTGGTGTTCAAGTACAGTTGTCTCCATTTTACTCCCCCCACTCCTTCCCACCCCAGCCATCCCTGCTTCCCACCCTTGATCCTGCCCCCCTTTGGTTTTGTCCATGTGTATTTTATAGATGTTTCTGAAAACGTTCCTCCCCATTATCCCCTCTCACCTCCCCTCTGCTTACTGTCAGTTTGTTCTTAATTTCAATGTCTCTGGTTATATTTTGCTTGCTTGTTTGTTTTGTTGATTAGGTTCCACTTATAGGTGAGATCATATGGTATTTGTCTTTCACTGCCTGGATTATTTCAATTATCATACGGCTCTCCACTTCCATCCATGCTGTCACAAAGGGTAGGATCTCCTTCTTTCTTTCTGCTGCACAGTATTCCATTGTGTAAATGTACCACAGTTTTTTTATCCACTCATTGACTGATGGGCACTTAGGTTGCTTCTAGCACTTGGGCTATTGTAAATTGTGCTGCTATGAACATTGGGGTGCATAGGTTCATTTGAATTGGAGTTTCAGGGTTCTTAAGGTATAATCCCAACAGTTGAATTGCTGGGTCAAAAGGCAGTTCTGTTTTTAGTTTTCTGAGGAAATTCCATAGTTTTCCACAGTGGCTGCACCAGTCTGCATTCCCACCAACAGTGCACTAGGGTTCCCTTTTCTCCACATCCTCTCCAACATTTGTTGTCTGTTGATTTGTTTATGATGGCCATTCTGACCGGTGTGAAGTGATATCTCATTGTGGTTCTAATTTGCATCTCTCTGATGGTTAGTGATGCTGAGCATCTTTTCATGTGTCTCTGGGCCCTCTGTATGTCCTCCTTGGAGAACTGTCTGTTCAAGTCTTTTGCCCATTTTTTAATTGGGATTTTTCTTTTTAAAGTTAATCATTTTAAAGTGAACAATTCAGTGGCACTGAGTGCATTCCATGTTGTGCAACCAGCACCTTTATTCTGTTCCAACACATTTCCATCACAAAATAAAATTTGGTGCCCATTAGCAGGCATTTCCCATCCTCTCGTTTCCCTCCAGCCCCTAGCAACCACCAGTCTGCTTTCTGTCTCTATGGGTATTCATGTAAATGGGATAATATGATATTTGGTCTTTTTTGTCTAGCTTCTAAAACATTAGCATAAAGTTTTTGAGGTTTATCCATGTTGTAACATGTATCAATACACCATTCCCCTTTGGAGCTGAATGATAGTCTACTGTATAGATATATGCAATTGTTTATCCACTTGTCACTTGATAGTTACTGGATTGTTTCTACCTTTTTGCAGACATATATCCAGTTGTCTCAACAGTACTTGCTGAAGTGATTACTCTTTTCCCATTGAATGGTCTTGCACCCCTGTCAGAGATCCAGTGCCCACAGGGTTCACTTCTGGATTCTCAGTTTTACCCCATTGGTCTCCACATCTGTTCTTGTGCCGATACCACAATGTTTTGGTTACTGTAGCTTCGTAGTAGGTTCTGAAATGTGATTATGTGAATATGTGAATATTCCAACGTTTTTCTTCTTTTTCAGATTGTTTTGGCTGAGGGTTTATTATATTCCAGATACCACTCTGACCCTAGCACACGTTATGTTATGGAATTCATTTGGCAACTCTGTAATGTAGGTATTAATATCCACATTTTACATGTTAGGTGGTTTGACCAAGACTACAAATCTGGTAGTAGATCTAGGATTAAATCTAAAAGTTGTTTAACTCTAGAAACTACTTTTAAGAATTATATATTACTGCCTCTGTCAAAGGTTGGGGACCAATGGACCTTATCAGCATTGCTTTCTTTAAGTAAAAGATTAAAAATCTGTTTGTGTTGGTAACCTGTGATCTGGCCAACCTAGTAATAGATATACTGAAACCCATGTTTTCCTTCCACACTTGGCACTTTATTTTTCTAAGGTTCGTGACTGCTCAGACAGTTTTGCATCCTCCTCTGCCTTCCTCTTTTTGTGATCTTAATTTTTCAGATGGATGTTTTGAGGTTATTTTCTATTTTGAGGAAATCACACAAATCTGATTTATTATCACAACAGCTCAAAAGTGGTTCCTGTTGAAACCCTTGACATTGTCAATACTGTAAGCTCCTGTCAGTCTCCTTCACTGGACAGGAAACCACTGAGAATGGGTGATGCTCAATAATGTGTTTTGAACTAAATTGTTGTAGAAAGAAAGTTTAACCTTCTTAGATGTATCAATGCAGATATACAAATGAAGATTTTGCTATCATAAGTGTACATGACATTAAAAGCAAGTATACAATATGTGTTATATTGGCAAGTTGTTTCTATATCTTTGAGTCAGTTTCTGTCTATCAGCCTATCATCTGTCTAGTTTTTTATAATTTGCATTCAGTAAAATGTACTCTTTGCTGTGTACTTCTGTGAGTTCTGACAAAGCACACAGTTGTATAATCGCTGCCACACTCAGGAGAGAGACCAGTTCAAAAAATCCCCTCCCCCTCCTGCTGTCCCTTTGTAGTCAGTCCCTTTCTTCGCCCCCCTCCCTGTACCAGTAATTTGTTCTCTGTCCCTGTAGTTTTGCCTTTTCTAGAATGTCATATAAATAGAATCACACAGAGCATAGCCGTTTGAGTGTGGCTTTTTTCACTTAGCAGAATGCATATGCGATCCGTCCATGTTCTTACATTTATTAATAGTTAGTTCCTCTTATTGCTGAGTAGTATACCATGATATGAATGTGCCACAGTTTGTTTATCCCTGCATGTCTTGAAAGACATTTGGATTGTTTCCAGTTTTGGATGATTACAAATAAAGCTGCTTTTAACCATTCGCCTAAAGGTTTTCGTGTGAACATTAAGTTTTCATTTCTCTTGGGTAGATGTCTGGGAATGGGATTCCTGAGTTTCATGATAAATGCAGGTCTAACTTATGGAGAAACTGACAGACTGTTTTTCCATTTCGTAGAACAGCTGTAACCAATCATCATGATGGCTTAAAACAACAGAAATCTGTTCTCTCAAAGTTTTGGAGACTAGACATCCAAAATCACAGTGCTGGCTGGGCCATGCTCCTCTGAAGGCTCTAGAGGATAATCCTTGTTAGCCTCTTCCTAGCTTAGGCAGTTCCTCGAACTCCTTGGCATCCTTGGCTTGCAACTGCAACACTTCAATCTCTGTCTCAATCTTTAATGGTCATCTTCTCCCAGGTGCTTCTCCATGTGTTCTCCTCTTCTTTTAAGGACATAGTCATTGGATTTAGGGTCCACCCTAATCAGTTATGCCTTCATCTTATTAACTATATATGCAAAAATCTTAGTTCCAAATAAGGTTACATTCTGAAGTTCAGTCCACCACAGAGGCTGCACCATGTTGCATTCCCACCTGCAGTATAAGAGGGTACCACTTGGTCCCAGTCCTTATTAGCAATTATTATTGTCAATTTTTTTTAAAGATTTTATTTATTTATTTTTAGAGAGAGGGGAAGGGATGGAGAAAGAGAGGGAAAGAAACATTGATGTGAGAGAGAAACATAGATCAGCTGCTCCTCTCACGAGCCCCGACCAGTGACCAAACCACAAGCCCCAAACCCAGGCATGTGCCCAGACCAGGGATGGAACTGGGAACCTTTTGCCTTGTGGGACAACGCCCAACCAACTGAGCCACACTGGTCCGGGCTATTGTCAGTTTTTAAAAAAAACATTCTAATAGGTGTGTAGTGGTGTCTCATTGTGATTTGAATGTGCATTTCTATAATGACAAGTAATATTGAGCATCTTTTCATGTAGTTATTCACCATTTGTAGATTTTCTTTGGTGAAGTGTCTGTTCAAATCTTTTCCCTATTAATTTTTTTTTAATATTCTTTTTATTGAGTTTTGAAAGTTTCTTTATATATCCTGGATATAAATCCTTTGTCAGATATGTGATTTACAAATATTTTCTCCCAGTCTGTGGCTTGCCTTTTTAATTCTCTTTTCTTTAAACTTTATTTTATTTTAAAGATTTTATTATTTATTTTTTAGAGCGGGGAAGGGAGAGAGAAAGAGAGGAAGGGAACCATCAATGTGTGGTTGCCTCTCGCACACCCCCCATTGGAGGACTTGGTCTGCAACCCAGGCATGTGCCATGACTGGGAATCAAACCAGCGACCCTTGGGTTTGCAGGCTGGCACTCAATCCACTGAGCCACACCAGCTAGGGCCTTTTCATTCTCTTAATAGTATTTTTTGTAGAACATTATTTTAAAATGTTGATGAAGTCCCATTTATCATTTTTTTCTTTCATAGCTCATACTTTGACTGTTGTATCTAATAACTCTGCCTAATTCAAGATCATAAATATCTTTTCTTCATGTAGCTTTAACACAATAAAGATTGAATTTGGTTAAATACCAAGTTGATTTGAGAGAAAATGTTTGGGTTCATTCAATATTGTAAAGAGATTAAGTCAGTTAAATTACTTGATGGTACATCATTCAAACAATGTCTTTATCATCTTTCATCTTTCAGCTGTTCCTGTTTTGAACACAGAGGCTTTCATCTCAGGCATGGTGTCTCCTTAGCTGGCAACTCCAGGCTTAGCAACTTCAGGAGACAGAATTTCTTTTCCCCAGTAGTTACATCAGAAGTCCTAGCACTGTCCGCCATTGGACTGCCTTGGTGAACATGTCTGATTACTCTAGCCTGGAGATGGAATATAATGGTTGGCCAGGCCTTGGTTATGTCCCCAACCCTAAAGGTAGGGGTGGCAAGGGGTCAGCCCCACCTGAATCACATGAATTGAGAATGAGTAGCTGGCTTCCTGGAAGAAAACCAAGCAGATTTTAACACCAAAAGGGGAACCAAATGATTGTCATGTAAAAACAACTAATTTCCACTGCAACTGGGAAAGTGCTCTTTGTAACTTCTTATGGACTGAGTTGTGATTTGTGCCCTTGCTCAATTCGTGTGTTGAACCCCGAACCCCTAATGTGATGGTACTTGGAGATGGGGCCTTTGGGAGATCATTAGGCTTAGATGAGGTCCTGGGAATGGGGCCCTCATGATGGGATTAATGTCCTTATATAAGGGGAGCCATCAGAGTGAGCTCCCTTTCCTTCTCCCTCCTTTTCCCTCTCTGCCATGTGAGGACACAGGGAGAAGGTGGCAATCTACAGATCAGGAAGAGAGCTGTCACCAGAACCAGACTATGCTGGCGCCATGATCTCAGCATTACAGCCTCCAGAATTGTGACAAAATACATTTCTGCTGTTAAAGCCACCCAGTCTATGGTACTGTTATGGCAGCCCTAGCAGACTAATACTCAACTGCTCTTTATCGTTTTCCAACAACTGCTGCAATCAAAGTAACAGCTATCCTTTATTGATTGTTTTCTGTGTGCCAGGCACTGTGCCAGGTGTTTTACATGACTAATTTTTCCAACAATCCTCTGGTGAACATACTAGTACTCTCTTCCTTATTTTACATAGGGAAACTAAGAGTTACTTTGGATAACATGCCCAAGGTCACATAGCTATTAGATGAGGGACCCTGGATCCCAAGCCAGGTCTGTCTGACTTCATTGCCCATCCTAATAACCATTCTGATATCTTTTTATTTCTCCCCAGTCTCCCAGCTAGCCAGTCTGCCCTCTTCCACTTTGACAGACCCTGTTATTTACGTGGGCAAATTCATGGGGTGGCGATTTTTCAGCATTTCAGCCCTTCCCCCACTGACAGACAACCTCTGCCTCCTACTAAGTTTTGGATCCAGAGTGCAGGCAGGTTTACTGCCTTTACACCAAAGCAGTTGAAGTCTGTTCTAAACTGATGGGGGATCTTGGGCCCAAGAGTGTTTTCTATCCCTCACCCAGCATCAGTAGGCCCCTGTTTTGTATCTGAGATGAATCCTGGGCACAAGTGTGTCTCTTTCCCTTCCCCCAGGGACAGACAACCACTATCTTGTCTCTGTACAGGGCCTGGCATGTGAGTGGGTACTCCTGTTCCAGCCTCAAAGCTTGGCAGGTGCTGCAGGACTGTGCCACCAAGAGAAGAGATCTCTCTGGTCTATCGTCCTGCTTCCAGTCTTTCTCATGGGCACCAGTGGAGGCCAA
Source organism: Macrotus californicus (assembly GCA_007922815.1). Taxonomy (NCBI): domain Eukaryota; kingdom Metazoa; phylum Chordata; class Mammalia; order Chiroptera; family Phyllostomidae; genus Macrotus; species Macrotus californicus. The sequence continues at coordinate 45,241 of VMDR010004544.1, forward strand.
TAGAAAGGGAGGGTAAGCAGGTAGGGATTTCTGTCGTGACTCAAGCATGTAGGGATTCTAAACTGTTACGCTAGCTCACACTCATCCTTCAAGAATGTTTCTTCTTACCCAATTTTGTGGTGATTACCTATTCTTTCCATTCTTTGCCATAAGAGAAACAGTCTCCTCAGAAGGGCTTGTCATTCTTTGGAACTTAGTTCCCTTGGTCACTCTGCAGCTCAGTTCTCTGACGGGCTCAAAAAATAATAGTTCTGTAGCTTTCCTGTTTGTGTATAAGCAACATTCCCTTGAGGCCTTCTACATCCTAGGTGGGAGTAGAACTTCCCAGTTCCAAGCTTAGAAAACTAGTTTCCAAAGCAATTGTTACAAAAATACCAGCCTTACAGAGTGTAGGATATGGGGAAGAAAAGATTCTGGGGACAAATTTAGCATATCTTATTCTCTTCTGGATATTTACAGGGCACATCAACATGGTTAAAGGCTCTTGAGGAGTCCTGCAGAATAGAGACATAAGCTTAACTTTGTTTAATAAAGTATGCTTGAGATTTGTTTGGTCACAAAACTCTTTGCTTGGGTAATGCCCGTTATTTCCCTTAGAATTACTATTCTGTGAACACAGCTTGGAAAATAGAAGCCTAGACATTGATGCGTTATTCTCTGGGAACCTAGGACCAAAACAGAAAGCAGAGATCCCTCAAGATAGTACCAAAATCCTGTGGCTTTCCCTAGAGCCAAAAGCCATCCTGATGATTGGGTAGGGTGCTGGGTGGTACTGGGACACTCAGCAAAGGCCTCCGCCAGTAGTTAGTGTCTAATCTTGCATGCTATGACTTCGCAGAGGAGACCTGAGTGAATGAAACATGAAGTCAAAAGGTCTGGCAGTTCATAGATCGTTCCACTGGCTCTGTTCTCTGACACGCCCCAGTTCTCCATCCAAAACCAATCATAAATCTCTTCCTGAACACTGTGTTTTTACAGCTTGCTCAGATGGCTGGTGGGTACCATCCCTGCTGTGCTTGGGGCACACCCTGAATAAGGAGCTGCTATTGTGTGGTAGGGCAGGATGTGACCCTATTTTCTGGGCCCTCATGCTAGTTGGCAATGAATTGTCAGCCTCAACTTTAAATTCTGTCTTCTGGGCCCTGGTCTGTGCTGTGGAGTTGAGAGGGGCCTTTGGTCCCTGCCCTCCACCCTCAGTTTCACGACCATTCTTTGAAGTGGCCTAGACATCTGTTATTTCCATCTCCTTGTGACCCTTTCGTTTCTTCTCTTGGGACACCACCGCCCTCACTTTGAAGAACTAACTCTTTTCCATTCCATAGTTTGGTGAATCTGCCAGTTGGTAATTGCTGGCAAGGACCAAAGCTGGAATTAGAACCCAAGAGTCTGACTCTAAAACCTAATTCCGTAAAAATCACACCAGTCTGTCTCTTCATTCGGAGTTGCAACCCTTTTCACTTATTTAGTATTTATCCTGTATTACTCTAAGTAGTGAAATACAGTACGTCCTCATTTGACATTGTTGACAGGTTCTTGGACACTTTGACTTTAAGTGAAACAACTCTACATAGGCTAATGGAGATAAACAAGAATAATTTCCTGTTGCATTTCCTGCTCACAAAAACATCACCAAACTTCTAAATAAACACCCAAATACTTCTATTAGTAAACAATGAAATAAATTTGAGTTATACTGACATTTAAGATAAATAAAAATAAATCAGATCATTATTATTTTTAATCCTCACCCAAGGATATACTTTTATTGATTTTTAGAGAGAGAGAGGGTGGGATGGGGGAGAGAGAGAAATATCCATTGGTTGCCTCCCGTGCATGCCTTGACTGCGGATTGGATCCCCTCAACCTGGTATGTGCCCTGAATGGGAATCAAATCTGCAAACTTTTGGTTTACACATTGGACGATGCTCTAACCAACTGAGCACCCGGCCAGGACCAGATCATTATTTTCCAATCTGCTTATTTTATTTCAGGGTCGCAGTGGCCAGAGCCCGCCCTGGCAGCTCAGGGTACAAGTGAGAACCAACCTTGGACAGGATGCTCTTCCATCCGGGGAGTATCACACACACCACACTCACTCAAACCGGGACAGTGTAGACTTGCCAGTGCACATGCACATCTTTGCAATATGAGAGGAGATTGGAGAACCCTGAGAAAACCCTTGCAGACGTGGGGAAAATGTGCAAACTCCGCACCCAGAGTGGCTCCCGCCAGAAAGAAAGTTTTTTCTCAGTAATGTTATAACAAAATTGTGTTGAAAAAAATGATATTATTTGAGGACCTGCTGTATATTTTATTACACATTCTCCCCAACCATTTGGATAACCACATATCTGAGTCAAGATTTAAGATTATTAAAAAAGTAAATAAAAGTTCTCATCTCATAATGAGGAAAATTTTCGTCTGATTAGCTTTGGTGGTGGCTCAAATTAGGTTGTGTTTGAAAAAAATATTTTTATTCTAAGGTCTTTATTCCTTTTTATCCTTACCTACTTCAGCTAAACTTTGGCCATAAATGACGATTAAGGAAGTTAACAGTTTTTCCCCACAGAAAGATACTGGCTTAATTACCACAGAAATATGAATCAAGAAGTATCATGACTTAATTGTTCATTGCACAGAAATTATATGATTCTCCTATTTCTTCCATGTCCTCGCTCTCTGTTAGTCTGAAAACATATTTAACTAAGCAATCAGGGATATTAAGTATTCACAGCTTAGGCAAGTGTGGGCAAATAACCTTGCAATAACACATTGGCAGCCTCGGAAATGGCTGGCTGTGAACAAGCACATAGCACTTAGTCTGGTCCTTCTTATGTGTTTGCTGATACATTTGCAATTTCACACACAGTTTTAAATGTTAAGCATTAATCTAAAATGGGCACTGAAGCATCAATAAAGTCTACATTTAGCCCCCTTTAATGAAAATGCTAGATATAGATTTAATGCAAAACTAAACATTTGGCTCAATATGTTCTACTCCATTAAATTAGTCAGTGTTTGTCATCTTTTTTAAAAACCGGGAATTTAATGCCTCATTTCCCATGGCTTTGTTAGGGACAGATAGAAAGCTGATAAACAATCCATTTGTTCTATTACAGTAGCTCCCAACCACACCGCTGGGGTTAAGCCTGACTGCTCATTTCCTTTACAACTGTGTTGTCAGTTGAAGTGGCCTGTTTTTTGAATATTCAACTGAAGCCAGGCCCTGACAAGAGTGCTTTCTCGGAGCCACTCTCGTCAACACAGACTGGGCTTTGTTGGACAGTGGCCCCAGTGATGGGTTCTGAAGTGTCTCGGTGAACCCAAAAGGGAACCAAATCTTGTTCTAGGTTTTCGCATACATTATTCACACAGCAATCACCACAGCACTGAGAGGTCCGTATAATGACCCCCATCTGTCCAGATGAGGAAACCAGGGCTCAGAGATGAAGCTGCACAGCTAGCAAGTGATGGCACCTGGATGTGAGCCCACTCATTATAGCACACTGCCTGCCAGCTAGGGAGTACGCTCCCCCATCTCTCCCAGTAGTGCATGATTTGTCATGTGAGGAGATTACATATGCCACCTCCTCCAGGAAGTTGTTGCTGATTGCCTGCTTATTAACTATCCCTCTTACATATTTTTATCACATTTTATCTCTGCCTCCAATGTCGCCCTTAAGACATTCTGTTTTTTGTTATATTAATTGAATACATGTCTGACTTCCTGTGAGAGGAAGGGCTATCTCTTAAATCACCTTTGTAAACACTGTAGGACCTTCCCTATCAAAAGCACAATAAATATTTGTTGCTATCTTTATAAAGTAGATGGTTCTCAATATCTCAAATCCTACCTCCAGAATTATTAGGAGCACTGCTCTGAAGGGGCATGCCCTGCAGTAAGTCTGCTGGAATTTGAATCCCGGCTGTATGACCTTAGGCAAGCTTCTCTGAGTTTCAGATTCTTTACTGTATAAAGTGAGGGTAATAATAGCAGCTACCTCAAAAGGATGTTGCAAGAGTTCAATAAGATAAACTATGTATAGTGCTTGGAATAGTGCCTGGTGCATGGAAAATGCTCAATAAGCACTGAGTATTGTTTTCCTAAAAACTGGACTTTTTACAGCACTAGCAAGAAACTTACAGTGCTCGATTTGTCTGCAATTTTAAAATCTAAAAGAAAGGGGGTGGTGGTGATAGCAAAACTGACAAAGCTGAAGAACCATTTAATGATGAAAAATCAGGTAAGATTATAGAAGGAGGAACGAGTGAGAAGGTCCAGGTTTCGGCCAGGATCCCTGCGCTTGGACCCAGCAGTGTCCTCTTCAGTTCCGTTCCTGGATGTGGGCATGAGATTTATGTAAGAAAAAAGTGTAGGCAGTATGTGTGATGATTTTAAAATTAAAAAAAAATTTCACCCAAGTATACATTTATTGATTTTAGAGAGAGGAGGGGAGGGAGAGAGAGAGAGGAAGGGAGACAAAGAGAGACATCAATGTGAGAGAGAAAGATCAACTGGTTGCCTCCCGGGCACACCCCGACCAGGGATCAACTGGCAACCCAGGTCTGTGCCCTGTCCAGGAGTCAAACCCACAAACTTTTTGTGCACAGGTCGATGCTCCAACCAACTAAGCCACCCAGCCAGGGCCACGTGTAATGCTTTTTAAGAATAAATTTCCAAATGGTTGTGTACCCACTGACACAGGTGTCTTATTTTTCAAACTTATCTAGTGAATGGGTACCAGAGAGACAGACAGAGAAAGAGATGCTCACGGAGTGCAGAGAGGTAATTTGGTACACCCAGGGGCCGTTGTTCTGGATAGCTAAAAACCTACTTGCCTGTTTAACACTATTTGAATCAGGGGAAGCCTCCCAACATCTCCCTGAGCTTGAGTTCTCTCATATAGAAATCAAAATACAAATACCTCTCCTCTGTTTCCCCTCTGAGCCTCAGTTTCCTATCCATCAAGTGACTGGGTTGGCTAACCTTCTGTACCTCTGCCTTCCCTGGGATATTGTAAAGTCAATTCAATAATATTGACCAAGCTTTTTGGGACTTCCTGACCCCAGGCTCTTTAGGACGCCAACTAACTAGAACAGTTGATGGGCACACGGGGAAGCACCCACTCTCTCCCTGCAGGAGGACAGCTCTACCTGACAGGAGTTTCTCCTGAGCAACTCCTTGGAAAGAGAGTGCAGGGCAACTGACGATGTCTCCCCACCTCTCCCCTCTGCCCTCTGCTTGCATGTAACAACTCTCCCTTTAGGTAGCAGGCAAGTGGCAGGAGGGCCCAATGTCTGAACTTTGTTAAGCAACCAGGCACCTGACAGGACCCTTGCCCTGACACAGTGCCCTTGCTCTCATGGAACTGCACAAGCAGTCCACTGTGAAGGGACAAGAAGGGCAGGAGGTCTTGTAGCCTAGACTCTTTGGCTCCAGCCAGCCAGCAAAGTCAACAGCTTTAAACAGAGGTTCCCAAGCCCATTGTACACCAGCAGCACTTGGGGAGCTTGTTTTAAGACCGATTTGCAGGCTGTCGACTACAGCACTCTGATTCGGTAGGTGAACAGTGGGCTTGAGAATCTTATTTTTAACCAACTCCCCAGGGGGTTCTTGCATACAGCAGGATTTGGGGAGCCTGTTGGTTTAGGCCACGGGGAGATAGACGAGATTAGAGGAGCCTAATTGACGAAGCACAGCAGCTCCACTTGTCCCCTGCTGGCGCCAGCAGGGTGTGGTGTCCTGGCTCCTTCTAGCGGTACCGTGGGTGAGTCTTAACATCTGGAAGCCTCAGTTATCTAATCTCTAAAATGGGACTCCTGGTGACCACCCCGGAGTGTCAATGTGAAAGCTAAGTAGGCAATAACCACAGAGCACCTGGCAGAGGGCTCGACACAGGGTGAGCATTTAATAAATGTTATTGTCATGACTATCGTTCAGACGTGTAAGAAAGTGGGAGGGCTCTCCGACTGGTGGTCAGGAACTAGCCCTCTTCCAAAGAGTCTCTCTCACAGGAGGCTGGTAAATCTTATTTTGACTTAGAAACAGAAATAAAAGAAAAAGAAGGATTAGCTAGATTTTGGGTTGGCCTGGGGGTTCTAAAAAGACAGAGGGAGGTATGGCAAACAGCTGGACAACTGTGGCTGCTGGTGGAATGGAAGGGGCACTGGGGAGCAGTCAGGAGACGTGGGTTTAGGCACAGCTGCATATGTGTGCCTGACCTCAGCAAGTCACTTGACCACTCCTGGCCTCCTTTCTCCTTAGTGTAGGGTTGCCCTGGGTGACATTGAAGGCCTTGTTCTCTAGATAATTTACCCCGATCCCCCTGAGGGATCACATTTCCAACACTTTTTACAAAGATGGCCCATGGAATTAGGTTAAAAAAATGTTAATATTCATTCAGTCTGGGTGATGAATACATAAATGGCTGTTAGAATATTTCTTCAATTTCCTGTACTTTTGAAATACTTAACAGCAACAACAAGCTGATGCCAGCTGACCAGTTCATCTCTGCTGGCATGACCCCGATCAAAATGGGGAAGCAGGCAAAATGGCCTTTAGTAGCCCTCCAGTGGAGCAACTGCACCCCCTCTTCCCTTTGAGATCCCCCACACTCTCTCCCAAGTTCTTCAGCCATCTATGTCCTTTCTTCAAGGGCTTACTCTTCCTAGGATTGCCCACTGCATTGTCATACCAGGTGGACCTGAGGTGTGGGCCACTGAGAGTGGTTTAATTTCAATTCCTGCTTCTACTCATAATCCAAATGGCAGGGCCGTCAGACTCGGGCCTGTGAGTGAAGAGGCTGGTGAGGATATTTTACCGGAGTACGGAGGTGTAACACTGCCCCTGAAACCGTACCGGGCACAAAGCTCTTCCCCCGTTGCAGGGGGAAAGTCAGCCCTGGCTCCATGTCATGATGTTCTCTTCCTGCACAGAGCCACTCAGGATGATGCCCAAACAACTGCTCACTTCAGGAGTCTCTGTGTGTGTGAGTGCAGGGGTTGCTGTCAACTAGTCGGATGAAAAAAGAAATGATGAGTTGCCTTTCTGTAAACAAAATAGTTTACTGAGAGAGATTTTTATGTCATTTAACCAGTTTCCTTTATATGAAATCACTTACAGAATAGAATCATATTTAAAAAGAACTTGAAATTATTACCATAAGGGGGAAACCAGCATTACCTCCCATCAATGGAAGGTAACTATAAAAAGTAAATACAATGGAAAACAAAACAATGTTCCTGAATTCTAGCTGAATTCCCCAGTAAGAATCTCAGTCTAAGATCTGTTTCTCTTTGTTTTAAAAAAGGAAGTAGCCACTTTAAAAAAATATTAGCACAAAATTCAGATTTTTTCCCCCTTGGTTTAAATTCTAACAACCAATCTTGAACTGAAAATCTAATATCCTTTTCTTTCAGTGCTTTACTGTGAATGCCTACAATAATTCTTTTTCTGTTGTTCAAAATGTTTTTATTTATTTTTATCTTCTAAGCATTTATTTTTACAATAATCCTTTATACCACAGGTAGTTACAGCCCACACTTCGGAGCTCTGGACCCTGGCAGATGGTCCTCCAGTCATACTACCTTATTCTCTCCTGGCCTCAAGTCAGATGCCCAGGGCACCCCTTCCCTGTGAGCTTTGAGCATCTTCTCTCTCTCACGGCTATTCTACAAGTCTCTTGGGCTTTTGTGCCTTGCCTTACCCACCACTTATTCAAGTCTGCACAGAGGCAAATTTTGCTCAGGGAGCAGTCTTCCTAACCCCTGCCTCCAAGTGATTCCAAGGAAGGCTGACAGTGTAGCCTTTTGCAGCCTCCATTTCCTCATCTGTGAATCGAGGAAGTATAGTCATACTGGCCTCACAGACTGTTGCAAGGATTAAATGATTCAGTGAAGAGAATGTGGTTTGCACAATGGCTATAATAGGTGCTCAAGAAGCAGTCACAACGGTTGTTTGCCACTGAGACATTAAGTCTGACCCCAGTGCCACCTGCTTTCAAACCCTAAGCTCTTAAGCCACCCCCTTAGCCCTTGTTACAGGCATTCACTGGCTCTTGCAAATGCCAACAAGTGATTGGTTTACTTAAATTCCCAGTCAGTTGTGGTTGATTGTCTGGAATCCCATTTGTGTTTGCATGGTACATCTTAGATCTGAATTAGCCACCAAAGTCAAGTAGCTTGGAAAAGGAGTGTGATTGGAGGGCGAGATCTAGTGTTCCCACCTGAGAGGCTCCTGGCTTCCTGGGGAGACCTTTGTTTTTCTCCCTTAGTGGACACCAGGGGCAGCTTCTGAGAAGGGATATGGTCTTTAGCCCTCAAGGGGCTTTAAAGTGCCCATGTCCTGAGTATTAGGCAATACATTCATGGTGGTTCAGATTCTTTGTGTGAGTCTTTCTTTGCCTTACATACTAGACTCTTGGAGGCCAGGCTCATCCTCTTCTGAAAGGAAGCCAAGCAGAGTCATACAGTAAAGGGAGGTAAACATTCTTTTAAACTAATTTATCAATTTAACACAGCATAGTGGTGTTGGGTTACGGGGTCAACAGCCAGCAGCCACATTCCTCAGTTGTTTGATTGGTGAAATGCATTAACAAACAGTCAGTGAAACTCTTTCTGATTAATCATGTTGATAAGTTTTTTTGTAGTGCATTATGGGCTCTTTTAGTTTAATCTGCTGGGACAGCAGCCTATTCTGGTGAAGTGTCTTAACTTATCTAAAGAAGCGCTGATGAGAAGGCTGCTGGGCCTGGGGCTTTATTGCCATATCGCATAATCGTTAACGCACGTAGCTACTGCTTCCCTGCATTTTGATTCCTTTCTTGAAATGAAGAAAGTGTTTTTAGGGTGAAGGCTTAAGGTAAGTGAGGATGATCCCCAGAAATGTGAAAGAAAAGGAAGGTGCTGTTATTAGCTATATCTGAAAACATTGTCTTATTCTCAGGAATAAAAATATTTGAAAACACCAATAATAACTTCAGTAAATGTTCATCTTTGAAAGGCAGAGGGAGACAAGTATGCTTTTCTCTGAAAACGTGAAAATTTAGATCAAGGTTTCTCAACCTTGCCACTATTGACATTTTGGGTTGGACAATTCTTTGTTGTGGGAAGCTGTCCTGTGTATTGTAGGATGTTTAGTCTCTACTCAGTAGATGCCAATAGCTGTCCCTTCATCCATCTGTGGTCATTAAAAAGATCTTCAGACATTGCCCAATGCTCCCCTGGGGTGGGGGACGACAAAACTGCCCTCAGCTGAGAATCCTTCTTCTAGACATAAAGTTCTAAAATCTCATACAGCTGATTATGACTTTCTGCTGGTCCCATTCCGTCATGTTATTGAAGACAAATCTAAGCATTTATTTCTCCCAGAGGGCTCTTCTCATTGGGACCGCTTCTTCATTCGCTCTCTGCACCAAGACCTCGGTCTGCGCTGTCCCGTCTGCGCGCTCCTCCTGCTTCTGGGCACAGAACCTTGTTCTAAGCCAGAGTTCAATAACAGCTGGCCAATTAACCGGGGAACTCTTATCCATTTGTTTGTTTATTTGTTTTTTAGAACCAGGGAACTCTTTCTCCCTTAGGTATGTGACACTTTAGAGTCAGTCTAGACAAAATCCTCCAAGTTATCCAGAGATAAAATAAATATTCTTTAATTCAAAATAAACATGCGCCAGAGGTGTCCAACCTACAGCCCGCGGGCCACATGCGGCTCAGGATGGCTATGAATGGGGCCCAAAACAAAATCGTAAATTCACTTAAAACATGAGATTTTTTGTGTGTGATTATGTGTCACAATGTATTTAATGCGTGCCCCAAGACAGCTCTTCTTCCAGTGTGGTGCAGAGATGCCAAAAGGTTGGACATCCCTGAAACGATAGCAATTTAACTGGGGTGAGAAGCAGCAGGAAGAAGTGGCAGAATGACGGAAATTAAAAATAGCTCATATCTATTAAACGCTTACTTGGTGCCACACGCATCATCTGATTTAATTCAGGTGTTATCCCCATGTCACAGATGAGGAAATAGAGATTTAGTGAAGTATGTACTTTGTTCCAGTCCTCAGAGCTGAACTGGCAGCCTGTGGGTTTGAATGCAGGCAGCCTGACGCTGGAGCTGGCACTCAGCCCCTATTTATACAGCTGCAGTCCTAAAGGGGTGGAGGGTCACCTCGTGAGGCTGGGGACCAGGAGGAGGGGTGGCTTTTCAGGAGTTGTAAGAACAAACTGGCTGAATTCTAGAGGCCCCAGCTTTCAGCATCTGGGCCTATGCAAATCTTCAAGTGAATGTGGTCCCATTTCTTCGTTTCCATCTGTCTTAGTGAAACTGCCCCTGCTTAGCGGCGTGGAGTATTGCTTTCCCAGTTTAGAAAGTTAATTTGTAAAGGCAGCTGAACTGAAGAATATGATTCAAGAGGGTGCCCCAGTAGCAGGTGTTGGGGGAAAAGGGTGGGGGCAGTGAATGTAGGGCTGAAGAATCGAGAAATAAGTTGAAACTTTGGCCTTTGAAGAATGTGGGCAGGGGGTGGAGTATGGACAGAGAGGTCCAAAGCCTGGGCAACGCCCATCCCTAAAACACCCTATGTTTGCTTATTTTGTATGTCTGGTACAAAAACACAAAGAGGTAGTTGTAGTTTCTAGTCTCTTGGTGGCAGAATTGTATGCAAACATTGAAAAACATTTCCCCATGCCTGCCTTCTATAGGATAAAAGTAAACATGTTTACTGGAGAAAAATTAGAAACAAGAAAGAATGAAAATACAACTGACAACCCTATAACATAACTGTTACGTATTCTGAGTCATGCTCTTGAGGTCCCAAGACAGTCTTCAGGTGAATTGTAATCAAATGATTGGTTGAATACGGTGGGAAGGAGGGAGGAAAGGAGAGGCCACAGTGAAGGTCAAAGTGAACACAATCGACCCTCTTATATCAGCTGCCATCTGACTGCTTTAAGAAACCTCACACACTTTGCAGGGAGCAGGATGTCACTTCCTACAGATGGGGCATCGATGAAGCCCCTGCTTCCCCCCTGACCGAGGCATCATCTGTACCTCGCTGTAAACACCCTCCCCAAACCTGGAGCAAGGCTTCTCAAGAGGACCTTCAAAAACCCTGCACTGCACCCCCCCGCCAGAGAACCCTCCAGGAGCCAGTCACCTGTGTGTGTCTAAGCATGCCCTCCTGGAACTCTATCCTGGGTAGTGCTCCAAGAGCCACTGCTTTGAAAGTCTCTCAAAACTCCAGCATTCTCTCTGAGCACCACCCCTGCTGAGACTTCTGGAGGGCTGCACCACTGGAAGGCACAGAAAGATGAAGTCAAACAGTCATTGGGAGAGCTCTGGTTTGGACTGAGATCTGTTGTCAGCCTGTCCTCTGCCCAACTGCTGTGTAGCCCGATGTTGTGTGTGTGTGTGTGCGTACACACATCCATGCGTATGCCTATGTTATGTGATTTAGATGTTTTCCCATTGAGGATGGGAGATGTTTTCTCTTAAAATGATTATTTGACTTCTTTTTAATAGAAAATCCCTCAACAATACACAAGAGCCTATATAATGAAAAGTAAACTTCCCTCCAGCCCCTCTTATTTCATCTCCTAATTCCTTTCCCCAGAGGCAGCCACTACTGACTTCTTGTGTATTCTTCTAGAGATTCCATGCGTACACAAACATGGCCTTTTTAATCCATGCCTTGCGTCCAGAGTAAATTTTTTTAATGGATGACTCCATTTGTCATTCCCTTTGGAGGCTTCACAATGGACAGAGGACCAAGACCCAAACCTCTACAGGTCCACCAAACCCTACCCTGCTCTCCAATCTCCTGTTGAGCCAACTTGTCCTTGCATGGTGCTCCAGCCACACAGGCCTTCCCTCCATTCCTACCTCAGGACCCTTGCCCACAGTGGCCACTTCACCTCCGTGCCCTCTCCTTTTCCTTTGCCCAGCGCAGCTCCTTCAGGTGTTTACACACCAGTTCCTCACAGAGGCTTTCATGGCTTCCTCCTCTAAACTGAGTCCTGCCCCATCCTCCCAGCACAGCCACATTGCTTCCTTTGGAGCATTTTCTTAACATACGGTTATATATTTATTTGTGTCATTATATGCTTAATGTTTGTCTCCAACTAGACCACAAGCTCCCTGAGGGTAGGGACTCCAGCATCCCACATGGAGATGCATGTGATGTCCCCCAGATCCCATAATTACCGTTTCTTGTTTGTGGTGGGAAAAATTAAGATCTAGTCTCCTCGCAATTTTGATGTTTATAATGCAGCATTGTTGTGTATAATCATTATACTGCGCATTAGATCTCCAGGACTTATTTATCTACTAATTGCAAGTCTGTACCCTTAAACAGTCTCTCTCCTATCCTCCCACCCCCATTCTACGTGTTGCTTTTATGAGTCCTGCTTATTTAAATTTCACATATAAGCGATCTACAGCATTTGTCTTTGTCTGACTTACCTAACTGAGCATAATAATGTCCTCCAGGTCCATCCATCCATGTTGTTGCAAATGGCAGGGTTTATTTTCTTTTTACAACTGAGTAATATTTCATTATATATATATATATATATATATATATATATATATATCACATTTTCTTTATGTATTATGAATAATGCTGCAGAACACATGGAAGTGTATATACCTCCTCAATATCTTGTTTTCATTTCCTTTGGTTACAAACCCAGAAGTGGAATTCCTGGATCGTATGATAATTCTACTTTTAATTTTTTGAGGAAACTCCATACTGTTTTCCACAGTGGTCCAATCATTTTACATTCCAACACACAGTGCAGAAGTCTTCCCTTCTCTCCGCATCCTCACCCACACTTCTCTTGTCTTCTTGATTATATCATTCTCACAGGTGTGAGGTGGTATCTCATTGTGCTTTTGGCTTGTATCTCCCTGATGCTTGGTGAAGTTGAGCTTTTTTTTCTCATACACCTGTTGCCCATTTGGATGTCTTCTTTGGAGAAATATCTAGTTAGTCTCTCTGCTCATTTTTTAATCAGGTTGTTGTTTGCTTTGTTATTGAGTTGTATGAGTTCTATATCTATTTTGGATATTAACCCCTTATCTGTGTTTGGCATGTATAATAGTATTAAACATTTAATTTGGCAAGCACAGATGCAGGACATTGTGCTGAGAATTTCACATATATTGTTTTATTTAAGTCTCTCCATAGTCCTATAAAGTAGGTATTATTATTTTTTTTAAATTACTTTATTGTTGTTCAATTATAGTTTGAATTTTCCCCCCACCACTCTCCCCCAACCCCAGCCAATCCCACCCCCCTCCCCCGCTCCCACCCTCCCCCTTGGTTATGTCCATGTGTCCTCCATAGTGGTTCCTGAAAACCCTTCCCCCCACTATTCCCTCCCCCTTCCCCTCTGGCCCTTGTTAGATTGTTCTTAATTTCAATGTCTCTGGTTGTATTTTGTTTGCTGATTTCTTTTGTTGATTATGTTCCAGTTAAAGGTGAGATCATGTGGTATTTCTCTCTCACCACCTGGCTTATTTCACTTAGCATAATGCTCTCTAGTTCCATCCATGCTGTTGCAAAGGGTAGGATCTCCTTTCTTTCTCTCTGCTGCGTAGAATTCCATTGTGTAAATGTACCACAGTTTTTTGATCCACTCATTGACTGATGGGCACTTAGGTTGCTTCCAGCACTTGGCTATTGTAAATTGTGCTACTATGAACATTGGGGTGCATAGGTTCTTTTGGATTGGTGTTTCAGGGCTCTTAGGGTATAATCCCAGCAGTGGAATTGCTGGGTCAAAAGGCAATTCCATTTTTAGTTTTCTGAGGAAATTCCATACTGTTTTCCACAG